>CABFWO010003798.1:0-78634 GCA_902155825.1 Timema genevievae
TGTTGAATGAGAACTTGAGAACTACTACAGCTATGCATCATTTTGAAATAGAACCCAAACCCGGCCTTACAAACATGAGCTGAGAACAAAAAGGAGAAACCAGCCCTCTCCTTTCTTTGTCTCGGAATCTATTTTTGGAAAAAATGTATACCTGCTACTCAGTCAACCATACAGGCGCCAATACGTCTCGCTTTACACAAGTTGAATTATCAGGGGGGGAAATGGAATTGAAGTTCTCTACAAGCACGAAGCATAGCGGTTTTGAAACAAACTAGAATGTATGGGGGTTCTCTCTTAACGTCCACGCGTGTTCCATGGAAAAGTGAATGGACACAATATCTTTTTGCTGCTTTATGTGGCCGATGGTCTGGTGTTGTCAAAAAGCAGTGAGGCAATTCAGGAATTACTATAATATGAAAAAAAAAGTTTTGAGATGACGACAGGAAAATGCAGGTGCTATGTGGGCGTAGTGATACACAGTGATCGTGCTGCAAAGATTGGATTGGGATTGGGCAGCAGATGTACATAAATAAGATTCTGACAAAGTTCAATATGACAGATGAAATTCCAATATGCACACCAGCCGATGCAAATGTAAAGCTCATGAAGACAGAAGACAAATGCTTCGTGGATTTTCCATACCTTGAAGTGATTGGATCACTCTTATACGCAGCAATGGTGTCTAGACCAGACATTGCATATTCAGTGAGCGTTGTCAGTCTGCTTTTAGAAAATCCAAACTCCGATATGTGACAGCAGTGAAGCAAGACTTGAGATATCTGAAAGGAACACCAGATAAGGGAATCGTTTACGATTCATCAACATCACTGACTGGAAATACAGATACGGATTTTGCTGGTATGGACACACGTCAGTCAACCACTGTTTTCGTCTGAGTGGTGGACCAATTACCTGGTGCATTCAGAGACAAAAGAAAGTAGCACTGGCAACCACTGAAGCAGAGTATGCTGCAACTTGTGAAGGAGCGTGTAAAGCGAACTGGATCCGTCAATTACTCAAGGACATGTGTAAGGAATGTGTGAGTCCCACCATATTGTACATCGACAACCAAAGCACACTCAGACTAATTAGGAACCCAGAAATTCATGCCAGAACAAAGCATTTTGAAGTGTAGCTTCATTTCATCAGAGAGGCCAATGATGACAATATCGTGACGGAACAATACGTAAGAAGTAATGAGCAACCAGCAGACATTCTGACAAAGCCATTTTCAAGAAGTAAATTCATATTTTTTTTTAAATTGATAGACTGGATGTAGTGAAAATATATGGCGAGTGAGAGTGTTAAAAAAAGGCACCACATAATATTATCTAGATACTATTTTTTGTGTTACAAGCATAGAGCTTGTAATATTCATTTTCTATAATGATATGAGCACCACATTGATCATTTTTACCTTCTCTTTGTTTTTGATATAACAATGTGCATTTACCCTCTTTGTATCTGTGTTATTGACAAAATGATTCCTTCTTGATTAGAATTATTAACCTCTTTCATTGCACTTAATTCAACACTTCCTAATCCTTAAAATCAGTAGATTAATTAGTATACATAAGTGACCCAAACGAGTAGCAAATGCATTGATAAAAAAAATCCTACCCCGCCTACAATGACATGCCTTGATTTACACGCCCTCCATCAATCCAGAATTGATCGTATATTGGTACGGTTGGTAAATTTGCTTATGATTTGACATGTCCATCAACTGACACATATAAATTACATTCTCAATAATATATAACAAACATTTATTTATTTAATATGTTGAGCTTACATAACCTATACGGCCATATACGGCCCATGACTTGTTAATAAGTGTACAAGTCTTTGGGTTGATTGTAAATATCTCATTCAAACTTTCTCTTTCACACTTGAACATATTGTGAAGGTTCTTCTGCCGTTGTTACTTTCCTCTCAGAGATCTTGCCATTCCTTTACCAGAGCCCTTCCTATATTTTCTGACATTGTTAGTCTAGCTCTGGTCAATTTATCTACTCGTTGCAGGTCACCTATTTTGAGCCAGTACATGGCACTCCTTTTACGTACTTCTAAGTCCAGTGGGTTTATACATAGCGTGACTCTGAGCGCTTCTGAAGACACTGTTTTGCACGTTCCTGTTTCAGTGGGATACTCCTCTGAGTCCCTCATAGCATCTTGGCGTAGCTACTCTTCTTCGGTTGATGCGTCAACACGCTCGCTCCACACCCCACAATGGAAACAACTAATGCCTAATGGTATTGTTTGATGAAATGCATAGGGAGATGAAGCCTCTCCGCTTGATGCTAATTATCTTAATCATCACATTCATAGCTTTAATACATACCTGTCTAATGTGGGCGTCGAAGTTGCGTCTCTCGTTCAACGTCACACCAAGGTATCTATTTGTTCTTCTCCACCTGATTGTCTTGCCGTTGACATTCAGTATCGGGTCTCTTTTAAGAGTCCCTTTGAACAGCATATAGGCGATCTTCACTGGTGCAATTTTCAATTTTACTTCTGCAGTCTATTGCACAATATCTTCTCTTGAAGGTTACCACAGGTGTTCAACAGGCAGGTGGGCCTGTATGATATAGGGAATTGCGGGTCCTTGTCTTCTCCTTTGCTCAAGATGACCACCTCACTCTGATTCCAGATGTTTGAAACTTTTCCTTGAGCAAGGCACTCATTCATGAGTTAGAATATGTAGGGCGCAATCTGGCCTTATCTTCCTGCAGCACCTTGACCTTAATTCCAGACGTCCAGGTGCTTTATTCTTCTCTATCGAGGCTATGAATCCAATCATTTCATCCTAGGTCACTGGGTCCATTTTGGTGTTATCACGTCGTAGTCTTTGGTTGTCTCATTCGTCAATGCTCTTCAGTATAATTTTCAATGTTGTCACTAGGGAGCATTGTTTCCAACAGAAGTGGCGCTGACTCTTCCCAGTGTCAATCCTAAATGGAACTGCCTATGGGTTAGTAAATAGCTCTTCTCTCACGTATCTCTCCCAGCTCTCTCTCTCTTGACTTTCACCAGATCAGTTTCAAATTCCTCCTTCTTCTGTATATATTTAGTAGAAAGTTCCTTGCTGTTGGGCCCAAGCATCTTTTATACCTCTTTTGCGCTCTCCTTGCCTCCACACGCAGTCTCTGCAAGCGATCGTACCACGGTTTGTTGCTTACTCTGATGGTCTCATTCAGCACTGGTATAGCCTACCTCATGAATTCTTGCAGATACTACATGAATTATTTGGCCTTATGTTTCATATTGTCTCCCAGAGACACCGGCTGTGGCCGCATCAATTCCTTCCTTAACCTGTTCCAGTCTGCCAAGCCAATGTTATACTTCCATCACCTACCTGCCCCAGCCATGTCCCTCCTCTCCATTTCTTCCCTCTGTGGCAAGCTTGATAACGATTAGGTGGTGGTCGTTAATAATTGCGTTGTCCACAGCCCTCCACCTCTGGATTTCCCACGGCTTTGAGGTTACATAGGGTGACATCAATGTTTGAGGTTGTGCCAATCCTCCTGGCTTACGTCAGTGTGTTATTGGGCTGGTTCACCATCTCGGGCCGTAGGGCATTTATCAACTCTTAAGGGACTCGTCCTCTTTGACCTGGTCTTCTGTTAGCCCGTCCTTGAATAACTTTCTACATCTGCTGACTTTTTGATCTTAGTTCAAGACATGTCACCTTTTCATCACTGAATTGGTTTATTTTCGTCACTGCTATGTGCCTGTTGAACATAATGATGGCACTAATTTTTGTCTCACCAGAGGTTATGACTATAACAGTCATTGGACCGTGTAGTACTTTCCCTTTAAAGATGTAGGGCTCCTGCAGGCAAACGACGTCTAGTCTCATCTCATCAGTGCACCTCCGTATTTCATGTAGCACGGTCACACTCCTCATTCCATATAGCTGGCCAACTCCGATATTGCTACCAACTTCTGTCCCCGTCTTTGATTGGTAAGTGTGGACGTAGAGTCAAGGCCACGTCTCTTTATGGTCAAAGTTGAACTCCTCAATCCTTCTTCAAAAGACTTTTTTCAGCTTAATACGTAAGCTCGCCATTTCCGTAGGGAGCTCGACTGATTTGAGGAGGATGTGGTTCAGTGTAGCTCCTTTCTCATGACCTGATCTCATTAGGGGTTGCAAAGTGTGAGGTATGTTGCTCCTCCAGCCGAAATAACTGGTGGACTTCCTTGAAGTTAGTGTATATCCTTATAGGAATATATTCTACCTTATCCGCTACGTTCTCTCCTCCGTATGGCACAGCCTTTTTCCTTCCAACGTCTGGAAAAAAAGGGGTCGTTGATACCGCTTCTATAATGCTGCTGCCTACTTCTTATTTATCCTCTATATAAGTCAGCTTTTGCAGTTTCTTTCAGGATCTCCATTTCTGGAGCTTCTTGGTGGGTCTTTGTTTGACTTCTATTGTATTGGTAGTGACTTTTTGTACCCGCTCACTCGTCACCCACTGATACGTTTGAGTGGTCGTCGACATGAGCAGGCCCAGTTTCTTCTCCTTGTAAGCAACAGCCCTCTTCTGGTTTTGCCTCATTTTCAAAGGTGACCTGTTCTTCTTTATCTTCTTGTCCTTTGTCTTTGTTCTTCGATTCTTCTTAGTTTGTTTTCCAACAAATCTCGTCAGTACATGTGCTAGTATGTCCGTCATGTCTCTTTAGATTTTATTCGCCATAGTCTGTCCTCTGTATACGTATGTTGATCAACATTTTATGAGTTCATTCACTGGCATTCGGTCAGTCACACTTGTCTTTCCCCCTTTCCTATAGGGGATGCAGATGGATGTTCTTTAGCGCACCTGCTGCTGATGTGGATTAAGTCACGGCACTTGTGACACCACGTCACCATGATGTAGTCTTTAACAAAGACCGAACAATAGTCGGCGAATGATCGACTCCCTAGTACCTAGCTCATGAATTTTGGAGGAAATTCTATCAGGTGATTCACTAACTCTCTTCCCTTTGGTCCGGTCTTAAGCCCAGAAGTGAATCCCTTGTTAAATTTTTCTCTTAATACTTCGTCAGATAGATTTTGCTCGTATGTTGTATCTTTTAGTTCCTCTACTGTCGTGTCTGACGGAATATCAAACCTGATGACGAGGGATCTCTTCTTCCTTAGCTTTCCATACAAGAGTTCGTGACTAATATACTTATTTTCCATGATTTTTAGGGAAGCCGCCTTCGAATCTGTTTCTACCAGCAGCAGCGGCAGCTTATTCACTGGTCTAATGGATTTGATTCTAACCTTGTCTTTGGTTGGTTTGATGTTTTTTTTGTGATAGTTGATCTCATTTTGGTCACGTCCTGTCCCGTATGGGAGGAGATGAACATCAGACTCATCTTCCTCGTCTGTTTGGATTTGTTGCGGTATTGGCTGCTTTTGTTTACTGGCCGCCCTTTCAGTCACCGCCGCATAACACCGTTCTGTTCCATTAACCCGACGCTCTCTCTTTCTAGTTGTCCCAACTGCCCCTAATGTTTTGCCATTATCATAGACATGAACAGAATTTAGGCCTTTAGCTGGTTAATTTTACTATCAGTGACCTTGTGAGCACTGACCAACAGTTCATCCATGAACTTAAGCAGGGGCGGCTTGAGGTGAATTTTGTACCCGGGCGGGATTGCTTTTTGGCGCCACCTTATATAACGGGGATAATAGGATCATATGAAGATAATCCTCCAAACTAACAACTCTAAAACTCGCATAGCCTGGGCATGATAGGGGAAAAAAACAGGTGAGGACCATTCCAAAGGTCTTCTAGGGTATTCCGGATTTAAAAAAAATTATGGGTGATCACCACTAATCTAATTTATTTTTAAAAAATCTGGTGAGCCCTTCTTAAAATAGCTTTTAGAGGCGTCCAATTTTCAAAAATTTGCCAAAGGAGGAACCTACTGTTTCCAAATATCCTCTAGAAGTATACAAATTTCAAAATATTTTGTGGGGAGCAATATTCTAAATAGCTGTTAAGCAAGTACGATTTCCAAAAATTCTCTAAACGAGGATCAATTCAAATAGCTTCTAGGAGCATCCAATTTTCTAACCTTAACTGGGGAGAAGAAGGTAGTAAGTCCAAAAATTACTTTTTGGTTTTCTCCCCTCCCTCTCACAAATAAAGTTCCATCACTATTGTATAAAATAACAATGTTCTCGAGGGTTTAGTAGAAGTCTTAACATCATGTCATAAACTTACGATAACACCTCCCTCCCAGCCCAAATTAAATTTTCCCTACGCCCATGCCAAATCCAATGTAGCCTAGGTGTGACATGAAAATAATCTGAAGTGGATCCCCATAAATGGCCATCTACAAACGTTTCACTAAGAAGATAGTTTGGATTACAAAGAGAACTAAGAACGTGTTTTGTAGGCAATGTTATCCTCTTTAATTATGATATAATGACCGGCTTAAGAAATAATTGCAAAATACCGTTTTAAGGCGCCATTTTTTTAAGATGGCGGATGTAAGTTAACGTTGAAAGAGTGACACTATATCCAACATTATTGACAAAAAGAACTATACCACTATGTCAATTTTCATGTTAGTATCAAAAATTAAATTAGTGTTATTATTAGCATCTCCACTATTACTCCCAGGTTACGTTAGGTTTGGGAAATATTTTCATATCATTACCAATTTATTTTAGATTATTTTGGTGATTTGTTTAGGACCCCCTCAAGCCGACGTCCCAGGCAGTCGCCCGGCTCTTAAGCCACCCCTGAACTTGACTAGACTCTGGTATAGCTTCTTAGTGTTTGCTCAATTTCTCCATATTTTAATCTTTTTCCCTACTACAACATCGCTTTTTAGATTGTCAGATTTCTTTTAGTTGCAGCCATGATTGTTGTTAGAAAACAACTTTGGCATGGACGGAGCATTTTTGGATAGTTCCCCCAGCCCATACTCAGAGCCGAGGGTTTCTCTAGACATGCCATTCACAAAGTCCCCTGCGACCTGATTGTCACACTAGGTTTAAGTGTCCCTTTCCTCCTCCACTGATCCCAACGAACCAGAGAAGGAGATGTCACTCTCGTCCTTCGCCACCTACTACCCCAGGTTTGCACTCAAGACAAAGGGCCCACTCCTACTAAAGTGGTGGGCCCACCTTTCCAGAGGTTGGGCAGTTTGGAACACACTAACCTAGCAACCCCAGAGAAGCTGTGCGAACCCCCGGAACCTGTAACTTACATTCCTTGCGAAGCACTCGCCACAAGTCCTTCAAGACTCATCCCCCCTCCCCAACGCAAACGACCAGTTCAGCTATGGAGGGATGCAACGTCAATACCACACGGTGCTGCTGGTGATGCCAGAATCCCAGTTGCAGGAGGGCCCTGCTGTGCAATGAAATTTGGACCAACTCACTCCACACCTTTCTCAAAAGCACAAGTCACCTCTTCCCCATATTCAAACTTAAGTTTCCATCTTCCTGTATCTTCAATATTTTGACTGTCAACCACGAATCTCATCTTTATTAACTCTCCAGAACTACCTTCGAAGCCCTCAAATCCACTTTGCTCTCGTCCATAATTTTACAACCCAAAGTTATAGAGACAGTAAAAGAATCTTCAGCTATACCATCTGCATTGAAGTTCCATGTTGGTGGCCTCACTAATCTCTTAATATTTCCCCATCAACTAAATAATGATTATTGTTGGCACCTAAACACCCATATTAATGTTCTCCTACCTATATCAAATTTACCTCAAGCTTATCCTCAGCTAAATTCGCTTGTGATCTCTCATCTGGATGCCTAGAAGGGTAGAGCTGAAAATGGCGGACCTGGCTATTTCGGCACTACTATCCTCGGGTAAACTAACCTGTATCTAAAGATTGGGGGGGAGGGAGGTGTAGCTACCTATGGTCAAACAAAGCCGTTCCATTCCAGCCAAAGCGTGGCCATTGGTTACTTGGAGTAAACTTCACTACCTATCCACCCAAAGAGTAATGGCTGCCTCTTCATCTAGTGGCAGCAATATAAAGTGTGAACTGTGTTCTTTTCTTTGTAAAAACCATATTGTGTTTGTTCTTGTTTAAATGTTTCTACCCACCTTCGCTGTACCTTCTACCGAATATAATAGTATCCACTCTTTGAATTTCTTCAATTACTAAACCACAGACACAAATCAAATCAATTAATAACACAACCTCACACCAGCTGTCAACATCAGTTCCCTGCATAAAAAAAATTGTTTACATTGAATAGCACAGGAAACCTGAAAAAGAACCAATTCTATTTGAAAGAAATGAAATGCCAGGTTATGCTCACTAAAGTCATGACAAAACATTGTAATTTGCATACTATTTAGAGTGCTATGGATAGAAAGCAGCTTTTGGAATGAATACTGTAATGGCTGCACACTAAGTTAGCTTTTGGAAAAAGCAGAAGGAATGTTTTGGAATAAAATCAGTAGTGAAGGCAGCTCTGGATCTAATTTCAGTTTTGCCAAGTTAAACTTGAGAGGAAATGTATTTTTTGGAACAGATGAGCTGTTGAATCTGGGTGGTTCTAAATGTAGATGTAATATTTTCAATATTTCGTGGAGAGGGCAGGTTCTAGGGCATAATACAAGCAAATTTTGTTTGAAAATATGATACGTTGTTAGAAAACTTGGAATTTGGTATTTAAATAACTTTATCATTATATTACTTGAACTTAAAAAAAACAGAGGAATAATTGTTGAACTTCAAACATATTTTTATGCTTTCAAATCATATTTCTCAGATGTTTCATGAAATCTTTGTTCGAAAAACGTAGCAGTCCTTAATTAGAAGGCAAAGAGTATACCGTATTGGCCCGAGTATAAGATGGCCTCAAATATAAGACCCCCCCCCTNCCCCCTATTTTTCCGTTGGCCAAGTAAAAATAAAAAAGGCCTCAAATGTAAGACGACCCTTAACCTATTTTCTCCATTTTCACATTTGTTTATCTGTTTTGACGATGTGCCACGTTTTTCTACGCTATCAGGCGCCATTGGAAAAGATAAAAATATACTGTAATTAAAACCGCACTAAACTGTACTATATTTAAGTTCCTGTAATTAATTCACACAAAAAACAAATGAATACATCAAGATAATCAGCAGGCAGCTGACGTCACGCACCATGGAGAAAAGAAACACTATTACTAAACACTGATTCATGCAACTAGTCGCTACACAGCAGCACCATCATGTTACTGAGCGCTTACTAAGCGCTCACCAAGATCAGTTCTTAGAGCGCGTTCAAACCTAATATCAGAATACCACACCGCTGCTGTACTTCCATGACCAAAATGAAAAATAACTTTGATGTAATGTTTATGTTTACGTTTTTACGGGTGAAATAACACAGTAAAATAAAGTTTGTGAGTTAGTATTTGTGTGGAAACATGTTGTCATGCATGATTTACTAACTTTAATAAATTATATATACAGCTTTTTACAAAAATTCAGTTTGAAATTAATAACACAAGAAACTATGCCATGACGATAATTTACATGTGAAATACCTTAGTAAAATAATTTTTTTATAGTTTACTACGTGTGTAAAAACATGTTTTGTGCTAGATTTATTAGTTTTAGTTAGAAATATGCAATACAAACAGCTTTACACAAAAAGTAAGTTGAAAATAATAAGATAAGATGCTAGGCTGCAAATATAAGATGACCTCCTATTTTTTTCTTTTGATTTTTAATAAAAACTATCGTCTTATATTCGAGCCAATACGGTATTTTATTGTTAAAATAATTACTACTACCCAATTTTTTTTTTTGATTAAGCCTAGTAGAGATAATTAAGAGAAGCAACACATTATTCTATATTATTAATAGGGATATACTATAATTATTTATATAAATTTACTGAAAATAGCATATGAGGTTTAGTTTTAACGTTTTAAAATGTCAACATCAATGTAAAATGTTATTTTTGCAGGGTAAGGTTGAAACAAATGGAATTTATCATAAATAAATATTTTAGTATAAATAAACAATTTATAAAGATTGTTTTATTCAAATTCACACACTTAACAAAGCAAGAAAGGTAAATAACATAACAATTCATTTTTAAGGACCCTTAAAAATATTTTCCGTTAAGGTGAATCAAAAGTTCAAGATATCTGCGTTAAAAACAGTTGAAAAATAATATTTTCAAAATAACTTTTTCTTGACAGTCTCCAGATAAATGGGCACTTGCTGACTGACAGTGGAATATAGGTGATAGGCATTGTAACACAAGGACTTCCATAAGGTGTGCATATTATCCACCAGTTTCAGAGTTGTTGGGTGTGCAGCCAGTTCTATGTAGGTCACCCGTAATTGCTCCAAAGATGTTGTCAAGGTCGTGTTGGATGCTTCCAGCACATACAGAAACTTGGGTTGGTCCAGGTAAGATAAAGCACCCAGAGACAATGCAGCCAACACAACCAGACTAAACAACAACTTCAGCAGCATCCCGCAAAGCCAGCCGGCAGCTAAAATTAAAATATATATTGGATTACACAAAGGGAAACATGCATAACCAAGGCATTGGGTGTTGATGTTGCTCGTTGGGTAAAGAAAATGGATCAGAAAACTTGATTCGACCAAGTCAGGATTCATGAGCCAAGCATCATTAATGAATGTTTAGTATATAAACCTTGTTATTAAGGTAGATATACAACTTGTGCCAAACACAGGCAAGAATTTCATGAGCTATTTTCCTACATAATCAAAATTCTTGATCAAATTATTTGTTGGAAAAACTCTTGACAGTGCTAATATAGTTCTTGGAAATCTTTTAACATTCCTCAGAAATCAAAATCAATTGTTTGTTATGTTTTTCAATATATTTATTGATCATGTTGAAATAAGCAACTGTTTAGGCAAATCAGTTTGGACCAGAATTTTCAGATCCAAGCTGTTATTTACAGATACTTATGATTGAGCTTGAAAGATTTATAAGCTCGGCAATTTTGAGCTTCTTGTAATATATCCGACTCAATAATTGTGTAAAATGTGCAGTTGGGGTTATTAATGGGGATGAGAGGGTAATAGCCCAACAAACACGGCAGTGTTGGTGACAGAGATAAAGTGAAAATGTGCAAGGTAGACTTGCTACCTTCTAGGGTGAATGAAGTGTACATCTTAAAATACTTGATTAGCTTCCTGCTCGGCGATGTTTCTCTCTAGGGGATTGTCAAGGTCAGAACTACAGATGGAAGGGTTGGATATCACTAAATCTTCCTATCCAACTCTGCTTTTTATTAGTATTGTTTTTAAAACTGTTTTAATTGAATTGTCAATAATGTTTCAGTTACTAATAATAACCAGTTTATTTAAAAATTAATCTTAATTATTAAGTATTTTAGCTCAAATTATTTACTTTTTTTAATTATGAAAACAAACAAATTATTTGAACTTTCAAAATATATGTTCTTTCCACTGGAAGAAGTGACTTATAGTACATACTTTAAAGAAAAAATTAAGTGAAGTAGGTGAGCGCCCTTTCACCATTATTATTTGTAATGGAAATAGAAATGGTCATGAACAAAGTGACAGGAAAACTCGAGAAGGAAAGCTTGAAAGTCATGATGTTTGCTGATCATTTGATGGTATGGGAGAGAGTGAAGGAACAGCTACAAAAATAGAATGAGGAAGTGAAAGAGTGTGGACTAAAATTTAGCGTGGAAAAATGTGAAGTGACAGTAAAGTGCCCTTGAAGTGTAGGTAAGTATTGTAGAGGGCGTACTTTGTACCGATTGTCACATATGTAGTAGAAACATGGACATTGAATGTAAGAGAGACTAGGAAAGTGGAGGCCATGGAAATGAAGTTTGTGAGGAACATGTTAGCTGTCACGAGGAGAAACAAAATTAGGAATTAAGTTATTTGGGGAAGAGTTGGGGTACAGGGAGAACATGAGATAGTAGAGGAAGCAAGACTCATATGGTATGAGCATGTAATGAGGATGTTGGAGTACGTGAAATAGTAGAGGAAGCAATAATCATATGGTATAGGCATGAGGATGGAAAAAGAGAGGGTACTTATGAGAATGAAGGAGATGCAATAGGTAGAAAAAATAGCTCAAGGGAGACCAAGAATGGAATGAGTTAAAGGAGAAAAAATGGTGGAAGGTAATAGGAAGATGAAGGCATTTTACTAAACTGATCCGGGCACAAGCACAGTTGTTGATGATGATACAGCTATGGTTTTTGGTCTCCAAAAAGTTTTGACACAAAGCTTAAAAATTAATAACCTTAATTTTTTTTACCAAATTAGTAGTTTAACTTTTAAGTGACCTAATTTTTTTAAATCGAAAGAAAAAAATGATGACTTTTTTAAGATTTTTATTAGCTACACTTAAAATTACTTCTTTTTACTTAGTCCTAGCATTATGTTATTTCTTATCTCTGTGGAAGTGGGTTGGTACACCTGTTTCATCAGTTCCCTCCAATCAGCTGATTTTAATGTAATCATTCTGAGGTTATTGTATGCATTTTGTGTTTGTGAATCAAGATG
Source organism: Timema genevievae (assembly GCA_902155825.1). Classification (NCBI taxonomy): domain Eukaryota; kingdom Metazoa; phylum Arthropoda; class Insecta; order Phasmatodea; family Timematidae; genus Timema; species Timema genevievae. The sequence continues at coordinate 12,501 of CABFWO010003798.1, forward strand.
GGGAAAAAAATCAGTATCAGACCAAATTAAGTGGCAAATCATTGGTTTAATAAAATTGTTGATATTGTTGGAGTATCTAAAACATGTGTGCAACAAACAATCAAGCGATATTATGAGTTGGAACCATCACCAACCGGCCTAGGGCAGGCTGTCCGAGGAAAACTTCTCTAAGACAAGACCATAGGCTGCTGCAGCTTTGTAAAAAAGATAGAAATGCTAGTTGCAGTGATCTTCTCAGGGAACTGAAGTCTTCCTGTGATAATATTAACATAAGTGAGCAAAATGTGTGCAACCGTTTAAATGAATCAGGGCTAAGTTCCTATTTTACAATTCGCAAACCTCTGTTAAATGAGAAACACAAAAAACAATGACTTCAGTTCTGCATGGTACATTTAGGGTGGCTTAAAGAAGCTTGGGAAAGAGTAATTTTTTCAGATGAGTGCTGCTTTGAACTATTTCCTCGACATAAGGTTAGGGTTTGCAGGACAAGAACAAAGAAATTTCTGCTGGCCTGTGTCGCCCCTGCAGTCCAACAAGGTGGCGATGCAATCATGATCTGGGGTTGGGCCTGGAGACTGCAAGGTTGTGAATGATGCTATGAACAGTGACAATTATTGTGAAACTATGCAGGAAACTATGATTCCTTCAGCACATAGGCTCCTTGAGGAAAATTACATCTACCAGCAGGACAACGCCCCATGCCACTGGTCCAAGGTAACAAGGACATGGTTTGATACCCAGGACATTGAACTGCTTCCCTGGCCACCATGTAGTCCAAACCTCAACCCAATTGAAAATCTATGGAACGCAATGGCATATCGATTGGTAAAGCAGAAGCTCGAGAGTGGCAGTCCAAAGCCTATAGGAAAAAGTGATGCAAGAAGAATGTAAGAAGCTGATCCACTCCATGCCTGACAGGATCAAAGCATGCTACAAGGCTAGAGGGGGTCCGTCCTATCCACTACTAAACATGGAAATGTAAACTTTTTTTTTCTGAGTCCTATTGATTTCTAAACATTATAATGCATCCCAAACTATTTTTTTGTAATATTCTGAGTAAATTAAAATATTGAAATGTGGAGAAATTGTTTTTTTAATGGGTGGCCTTAAACTTCTTTCCGACACTCAAATGTTGGAGGTCAGTTGTATGTTGGAGGTCAGTTGTATGTTGGCTAGGAGTTTTATTGGAAAGTAACCAATGTAGAATGTAGACAAGGTGTGTTGGCACAGTTTTAATACACTGTAAAGTGTGCATATGAATTCATAAATAAAAATTGTGGTTGAGAAACTTTGTTTTTTAATCAATGGCCAGTAAAGTATTATTGTATCAAAAGATAGATAATAGTGGCGCGAGATGGCACAGTTTTTAATCAGTTTGAAATTTTTTAATAATTCCAGTTTCTAGGTGCACATTTTTGTAGACAGGAGCTACTAATATTTAAATTTCAGCCCTCTGGGTGAGGTATATATTGGTTAACGGTCATGACAACACACAAACTATTCATTTTATTGATAGAGATAATACAAATAGTATCTCCATGTTATTAATAGTAATATTGTAGCTATATAAGCGATTTTATTTTAACAGCGTGCAACTAAATATTAATTTTGTGAATGGAAGAAAAACAAAAAGTACAATAAACATAACTTTGACTGTAGAATTAAATACAAACGCTTTTCAATTTCTAGTATGATAAAACAATTGTAATATTAGGATTCACACATATCAAGGTCTTATTTGAACACAAGCTTAAGTCTTTCTCTCAGAGAACATTAAAACAGAACTACCTGCAGTGAAATGAAATCTCATTAAATGAAGATTAATAATAGTTTTTGGGCTGTTAAACAATAATGTTATGTTATGTTATGTTAGCAGAGTAACATGAGAATATTGTAGTTCAAACATCAGTATTACAATATTTTCCACAGCGTCTTACTATCAATGCCCTAAGTAGTCGACTCAGTCTTCCAATTACCCTGACTACAGTCAGATTCAAATAGGAATGCACTTTTTGACAGTTACAAAAGTTACTTTAAACAATTCACTAAACTAAAGACATTCACATGTCATGGTATTTATAACACGCACTTATCCCCAGCTATAGTTCTCTCAAACTGCCACTGTTTATATTTTCGCAAATTGCAATCATTTGGGGGATGATATCTGGAGCACCTCTTCATTACCTATCGCCGCCCTCTCGTTCGTCTTTCTTTACCGACTCATTTGTGACCTATCCTCGGAACTACTCCAGTGTAAAGGTTATGTTGCTTTATAATCACAAAGATTTACCAACTTCCATAGCTTTCCCCACATTCACTAATACTTGCTTATTTCCTTTTCCAATAGTTTATCTTAGTCTACCAAGAATTTTACTTGACTAAATTAACACAATCACAAACTATTTAAAAAAAATTACTTAAACATTAGAATGTTGATGACAATGTAAAAACCTGTATTTCCTTGTTTTGTTGGAATCATGAATAAGGCAGTTTTTTCCAGTTACTTTCAGGGAGGTGGGTTTAACTCCAATATCCTACCCCCAGCCTTGCACAAACCATGTCCAAACAATTAAAGAATGAGTCATCCAGGACCAAAGACACACTACAAGGCAAAAAGGTAGCCTTTTAGAAGGAGCTTGAAAATTCCCAGCAACTAAATCTCTCAAGCTCAAGTTAGAGTATCTATTTAAACCTAACTCAAGGTGTGAGTACTCAGATATCTCTGATAATAAGTAAATATATGTCTATAAGGAAAACCTCTTTTCGCTTTAAGAAGTATTTGTATTATAACCATTTGGAAGAAGGTACAGGAAAGGTAGATAGAAACATATAAAAGGGACCGAAAAAATATGACTTTTACAATGAAAAGGAGTACACAGTTCACACTTTACACTACTGCCATTGGACAAAGAGGTAATGATTGCCTCTTGAAGAAAATCTATCGCTACCCCCCAATCCCCCGACCTAGGTTTCATTTTATCGGAACTGATCAGGGAGGAATGTGAAATGTGCAACACAACTTCCTAAAAGAGGAAATGAAAAAACACAAAAGGGACACATTGGAAATTTGTAAGGCTGATAGGACACACAGATAGGAACATACAAAAGGAATAACATTAAGGAAAAACACAGGAAATGGACATTGGATGTGAACATATAATATGCCTCTATGTTTCTTATATCCACCTCTCCTATACCTTCTTCCAAGTATAATAAGTAAAAGTGTAAGTTTGATATTAAAAATTACATTTATACTAATAAAATAACAATTTTATTTGATTTATGTATTAGAGTTCTGATAAAGACTTCCTTTTAAAAATGGTTTCACTTGTAAAAAGAAGTTTGAAAACAGTGCGATAGTATAAACAACTAAGCAATAATGTTTTCAGCATTCATGTCAATATCAAATGTAGACCTACTTGAAATTGACTTCCTTCCAGTTTGTAAGGGTACAGATTTATCACGCTGAGTTGTCGTTTTCTTCAGATTTGAATCACCTGAACCAGCAGCTGAAGAAAGTTTAAGTCCATTCTCGGTTTTATTTTGTGGATTGGTGATAGATTTTGTAGTCTTCTTTTTCTTATTTTTCTGCTCCTTCTTGTGGGCTTGGGCAGAAGATTCTGCTATTTCTATAAATGAATATTTTACACTTCAATACCAAACAAGGATAAATATTTTTAGTCAACACAAAGTGGTGTATGATTGCTAATAAGTACTCACAACGTATTTGTTGTGATGAATTGTTTGGGAGGAGAAAAGAAGGAGTCTGGGATGCCGTTAAAATTCTGTTAAGAACTCTTATTAGGGATGGACCGGATCCCGAAAGCTAAGGAAAATGTCTGGAATTTAACTATTCCTGAGAGTCGAGCAAGAAAGTCCATTTCCCGGCAAGGGTTCGGGCAGGAACTAAATCTCACTTATTGTTACAGCAGGTACTACTGGCTCAATATCTATTGCATGGGGGTATTTTACTGCCTGTGGTGAGACAAACAAGTTGGGAAGCTCTGAGTCAATGTGCTCTGTCTATCAACAGTTATTTGTAGGGATGTGCGAGAACCATTTTTAATATCTCGAGACAGGAATATAAAAAAGTATCGGGCCACAAGAACGAGACAACGTCCTTTAAAAAGAAACAAATATAAATTATGTTTATTAAAGTAAATATATAGTTTATAGAGTTCCTTTTTGACATTTGAGCTGGCGCTTGATTTAGATTGTCTTATAGTTCATTTAAACACCTGAGACTTGAGATGACTCATACACATTTTAAATGCAATTAATAAAATAGTGATAGGTAGTTACAATGAACACCATTTATAATTTAATTTTGTAGTGCAACAGCTTATATTGTCAAAGTTTGATTTTGAAAAACAACATTTATGACCAAAACATTTCTTAATAAAGGCTGTTTTTTGGGGAGGAAATGTGGCCTATTTTTGTGTTATTAAGGTATTATTGAAAATAATAAATTCCTGGTTTGGTTTTTTAATTTCTCAGGGCCATTATTTGCTTTTTTTTTTAATTTATCGAATTTTTGAGATTAATTTTTTTTAACGTTCAAGGCAAGATGAAGATTTTTTTTCTCAAATTTTAGAGATATTTTTGAGTCACGCACATCCCTAGTTATTTGTTAGGCTCAGCAAGCGAGAGAGCTTTAGAGAAGGACAGAAATATATTATATTCTACCATCTTTTGCGGCATAAAAATAGGGGGGAGGCCCCATTGATAGCTCGCCAAGGTCAACTATTTAACTATTTATTAGAAACCAAACAAAGAGTATAGGCTACAGGGTGTTAAACAAAGAACCTTTGAGGGGTGTCACTACTATGGACCATTAAAGGGGCTTTAAACAGAGAGAAGTTTCAAGGGGTTTCATATCTAAATAATAGTTAAGGGTAAATAGTAATAGAATTCAATTTTTGGTAAAGTTGACAATCTTAATTAATTTAACATGTAAAAAACATACGATGTATGATATAATATAATAATAATAATATTGGCAATATAATTTGAATCGTAAATGGAAAAAAATTTGGTAATAGTAATTACAAGTTATAATATCTTATAATGACAAATATGATACAATCATAGAAGTTTAAACAAACATCTAAACAGTTTGAAACATATTAAAAATTGTGGACATTTGAGTCAAATTGCATTAAAACAGTGTTATGATAAGATGATATAAACATGCATATATTACTTGTCTTGCGTTATATTTGGAAATTAAATAGAGTTATTTGTAAGAGAAAATATAAAAGAATGAAAAAAAAATGTAAAAAAATTGAATCAGTTTCCTTTCTAAAACTTGAAACTTAATCAGTTTCCTTTCTCAAACAACTTGAAATTGAATCAGTTTCCTTTCTAAAACTTGAAACTTAATCAGTTTTCTTTCTCAAACAACTTGAAATTGAATCAGTTTCCTTTCTAAAACTTGAAACTGTATCAGTTTCCTTTCTCAAACAACTTGAAACTGTATCAGTTTCAATGTAATTTGACTCAAAAGTCCACAATTTTTAATATGTTTCAAACTGTTTAGATGTTTGTTAAAACTTCTATGATTGTATCATATTTACCAGTCTCTTTCATACATGCGCTATTTCTCACTTTAATACTGCACTATTTCTCCCAATCTTTGATCACGCTTCCTCCTGGAGAATACAAGAACTGAAATGAAGCCATCCTACCCTTGGAATCATGTTTATAGATTCAACAAGTGAAAAGTTCTCTGACCTTGCTGCTTGCGTCTCTGATCTTGCCGTCTGTTCCTCTCCTCTTCCACTGTCTGCTGCATTTTCTGCAAGAAAGGAACCACCTTCTTGGCACACTGCTGACACTGCTGAGCATCCAAGCATGTCCCGACCACCTCCCCCAGGGCCGAAACCAAGGGGTTGTTTTTCAAGTCGAGCCACCGTAAGTTCTTCAGTCGACCAAGGCTCAGAGGTAAGTGTGTCAGCTGAAATAAGAGAGTTCTAGTTTGACTTATGTTCAAAGTCTGAACAGACTTATTATATTAGTGTCTGTATGACATAAAAACTAAATTAGGTAGTTCTAGAACAGACACAACACCAACTGTTAATTCATCACTGTGAAAGGGAAAGCCCCAATGTCACCAAAGATAAACTTTTCAGCTATGTTGAGAATTGAACTTCAGACCCTTGGCTCAACAGACCAAAGTGCTATTAACTGAGATAAAGTTTAGAGCAACATAATTATTACTGGACTTACATTAGGTATATGAAAGATAAAAAAACTAACCGCTTTAATTTGTACTGTCTAGAAAAATTCTGTGATTTCACAATGATATGCCAATTTAATTTAGAGACCCTGATTTGTGGTAGATAACATGAGCTGAGTTTTGTTAAAGAAGATATTATTTGGGATAAAAAATGGCATAAAATTAGCTTTTATTTAACTGCTGTTAAAAATAGAAAAATAAGGCAAATTAAAAAAAAAATTTTTTTACTACTACTTTAGAACTTTTAGATAAGCCTTTCCAACTATTTAAAGTACAAGTTTAAAAAAGATTGGTACTATCTAATATTTTATATCTATTTATTTTAATAAACTATTATCATAATGGAGATGTGATGTTCTACCTGATTATTGTAGAGATCCAAGTGTTACACAAGTGATGTTCTACCTGATTGTTGTAGAGATCCAAGTGTTACACAAGTGATGTCCTACCTGATTGTTGTAGAGATCCAAGTGTTACACAAGTGATGATTCTACCTGATTGTTGTAGGGATCTCAGTGTTACACAAGTGATGTTCTACCTGATTGTTGTAGGGATCCCAGTGTTACACAAGTGATGTCCTACCTGATTGTTGTAGAGATCCAAGTGTTACACAAGTGATGTCCTACCTGATTGTTGTAGAGATCCAAGTGTTACACAAGTGATGTTCTACCTGATTGTTGTAGGGATCTCAGTGTTACACGAGTGATGTTCTACCTGATTGTTCTAGAGATCCAAGTGTTACACAAGTGATGTTCTACCTGATTGTTGTAGAGATCCAAGTGTTACACAAGTGATATTCTACCTTATTGTTGTAGAGATCCAAGTTTAACATAAGTGATGGTCTACCTGATTACTGTTGAGGTCCAAGTGTTTCAGAAGTGATGTTCTACCTGATTGTTGTAGAGATCCAAGTTTAACACAAGTGATGTTCTACCTGATTGTGTAGAGATCCAAGTGTTACACAAGTGATGTCCTACCTGATTGTTGTAGAGGTCCAAGTGTTACACAAGTGATGTCCTACCTGATTGTTGTAAGGATCCCAGTGTTACACAAGTGATGTCCTACCTGATTGTTGTAAGGATCCCAGTGTTACACAAGTGATGTTCTACCTGATTACTGTAGAGATCCAAGTGTTACACAAGTGATGCTCTACCTGATTGTTGTAGAGATCCAAGTGTTACACAAGTGATGTTCTACCTGATTACTGTAGAGGTCCAAGTGTTACACAAGTGATGTTCTACCTGATTGTTGTAGAGATCCAAGTGTTACACAAGTGATGCTCTACCTGATTACTGTAGAGGTCCAAGTGTTTCAGAAGAACAAGATCTCCAAAGTTTTCTGGCAATTCAGTTAGTTGATTCTTACTTAAGTCCAACTTGATCAGATGTGTCAGTGTGGCAAAGTTTTTCTGCAATTAAAAATCAACACATAAATAGTAAACAACACGGTAATAAATAAAAGAGTTAGAATAGAAACATAAGATGAGCGTATGCATCTAAAAAACAATCAATTACCACAAACAAAAAAATAACTATCTGTTCAGATTATACGCATATATGATAATGACTAACGGGGTATGGATGAGGAAGAATTTTAGTGGGAATCTAGCGACAGTTGTGTGAAAGGAGAGTGGATAAGCCATTCAGGAAAGAAAAACCACCCTCACTGGAGTTGGCCAGGATTTTAACCCCAATCTTCCTGTCATCAGCAGGCCAATCCAACACAAGGTTGATGCCTTAGAGCATTTATTTGGCTACTGAAATGGGTAATATAAGGTTTATTCATTAGGACAGAAATGTTTGAACATGACACTTATTTGTGATATTTTGTTTTGGTCTCATTTGTAGTAAAGTGTGTTCAATTCACTTACTTTATGGCACTAGGAGCTTGAAAGTTTATTGCAGCACATCCAAAACTATTCCACCTATCTCTATCTTGATCTAGTTCTATCCAGTCCCCCTCATTACACCCTATCTCTATCTTGAGCTAGTTCTGTCCAGTCCACCTCATTACACCCTATCCCTATCTTGAGCTAGTTCTATCCAGTCCACCCCATTACACCCTATCTTTATCTTGAGCTAGTTCTGTCCAGTCCACCTCATTACACCCTATTTCTATCTTGAGCTAGTTCTATCCAGTCCACCCCATTACACCCTATCTGTATCTTGAGCTAGTTCTATACAGTCCACCTCATTACACCCTATCCCTATCTTGAGCTAGTTCTGTCCAGTCCACCTCATTACACCCTATCTCTATCTTGAGCTAGTTCTGTCCAGTCCACCTCATTACACCCTATCCCTATCTTGAGCTAGTTCTGTCCAGTCCACCTCATTACACGTTATTTCTTTCAGGTCCATTCTAATGTTATTCTCCCATTAACATTAAAACACAACTGCTACTCAGTGCTATGTTGATTTATTGTTAATATCTGCATGACAATGAACCTAAGACTAATCCAGTCCATGAGTCCTTCTCCTTTGACAGTGCTGACACAGCTTCGACATCCTCTGGTGGTGATAACAAACACCGTGTTTATCATATAGGGCAAAGCAATCATCGGCATCAAACATGTTACTCTTTCCTTTGTAAATCATGTCCACTTTTTTTTCTGTTAACCAGGGTTAATGTGTGCATGTGTTCTCAGAGACACCTCAATCTGGTCTCCCTTAAATCCCCTTTCCTTCCATCATGGCTGATGCTATTGGCCGTATGGAGCTGTGCAGCAAGAACTGAGGCTGGTGTGTCAGATGGAAATTCCTTATAGAAGCAGCAAGTCGCGAGTGTTTTAGTCGCAGGATGTCACCGTTACTGCCCCAAAATATTCAATTGGGGCTGTTGGGAGCTACATGCCATCGGAACTGGCAAGCAACGGCGAGGATAGCGCCTCCTCACTGTTCAACCACAGAGCTGGATATCTTATTCTCAAGAGGGAGAGATTTGTAACATGCCACGCATGTTACAAAGGATGAACATAACATGTATTATAAAAAAAACTCACCTTATCACCCCAGAAGAGACATTTGCTCTCCAACCCCAACCACATGCTGCCCGTTCACAACCTGCTATATAAGACTAACTAGGGTAGTGGATATCAACATTATACATCATGCCTGTGACGTCATGGGCATAAACTCATGTAGATGGTTGTAGTCCAGTCCAGCTTATTCTAGAGCCATCTAAATCAACATCAAAGTTTTCAGCCTGTCCATGCATATGCCATGATTCTCCCCGCCTTCCTCTAGCCATCCTTTTTATCCATCTCTAAGATCACTGAGATCACGTGATTGTGTTGTTGGGCAAGATATTGGTTAGTTTAACCTGGTTCCAATAACACGTATTATCAACGGAGTTGCTCTTCAGAATCCAAAAACAGGGGAGGACATTTTCAAAACAGATTGTAAAAATATGTGTAACAACAAACGAGTCTACCTGAAAAGAATAATAATAATATTTAGCACCGCGTCTTACTACCCGTTCGGGTTATACACTTAAGTACTAATTACGCTAATGGATTAGGAATAGGGAGGGTTGAATTTAGAGGAAGTGAACCCGCATTTGCGTGGAGGGAGAGTGGAAAACCATTTATGGAAAACCACCCCCAGTTCACCCGACCGAGATTCGAACCTCGATTTCCCCGTCCTCGGCAGTCGAGCTCAATACGACTAGCGCGTTAGCCAACTACGCCATCGAGGCGGGTTACCTGAAAGGAAGATTTACTAATACGTCTTCTGCTTTGTCAAACATGAAGGTTTTTGACACAGCTAAATGGCCAGTTGGTCGGCTTCTAACCGAAGCTGGAAACAAAGAAATACTGGAATTGGCAGAACATTTCAAAGGTTCCCTTCCAAAATTCAGTGAACATCAGTTGCTTGAGGAATGGTTTGAGTTAAAACAAGTGTACAAAGACTTACCTTTTGAAACACTGTGCAAAAATGTTAAAAGTTGTTGGGCAGAGTAGTGATCAAAATATACAATATGTATAAACTATTGCTAACACAATTTATAGCATGACACAGCGTTTGGCCGGAACATGACTAACGGTTTATTATTTGAAAAAACTTTTAAGACTAAATTTATAAGACATCTGTCGGCGTTATATGATGATGATGGTGATGGTGATGATGATGATGATGGTGACATTGATCCGGAAGATGAGAGTATGACTTCTATTTAGCTATCTTTAGCCAACAGTGTAAACATCTTAATAGAACGGAAGTTATCGTGGCAGTTATATTGTCTCTAAAAAAAACCCAGCATTTTTCAATTTTAGAATGTGCTGTTGTAGAGTCCAACTGATTGTTTTGATTATAGGCCCTGAAATGTTGGCAGAACTGTATTCAAGGATTTTTTTTTAATGTTGCAATATATCACTCAATACACTAATACTATCATCAATATTTTTTTCCAGCAAAAGATCTCCGATGCCTTTCACTTGCTTTGTATGTACAAGTAGAAATATTTTGCTGAATTAACAAGCACTTTTCATGGCTTTATTCTATTCCACAAAGACTGTTGTATAGTCACTTTTTCAGTGTATAGCCCGAATGGGTAGTAAGACACGGTGGTAAAAAATACCATTTTCTATATGAATTGGAGAAAAATTGAACTCTGCAGATACTTCAAAATCATTATTAATTAATGAGATTAGAAAGCATGTATTTAAAAATGAGCCTAACTTAACGTACAAAGTCTAACCCAGCAGTAGAGGCTTGGATAGCGTTAGCCTAGAACTAAGCATAGGTGACATTAAAGCTAGTGAGATTCACCCGTTTCACTAGTTTTTATTGCTAAATAGAATTTAAATGATAAGAAACAATTGCATATAATAAAAAGGACATATAGCCTCACTTCTGCCAAATATGATTAATTCAAAATATAATATTACTAGTGGGTCAGTGCAGTGATGGCTGCAGATTATTGCACTGAAATGTATTTTTAAATTCTATTTGGAAAGGATCTATCTAATAAGCCCGCACTCACTTTTTAGTTAAAAGTTTACTCGTCAAAGGCTATCAACTTTACTTGGATATTTAGTTTTTGGTGTGTAATTTGAATAAAAACATATATTTCCCCCCTTCACGCCCCGATAAAAACTTTAAAATGACCCCTTTCTCAGATAGCTATATATTCGTTGCACCAAACCACTCAAGTAATGATTGAGCTGATATTATTTTTAAACAAAGATAAATATTTTATTTACCAATATACAGCTATACACAAATCATGGTTTCCATGGTGATGTAAACAAAGAATTATTGTACACTGTCCACACGGAAGGAAGCGATGGAACATTCGCTAGGAAAATTGGATTTTAGTTTTAGGCCACTATTCTTACCGGCATCCTGATTTCCTAATCTTTAGATTAGTGTTCATTTATCAAAATCTGTTCAGTCATTTCCTCGTAATTTCTATTACTGGAAACGGGCTTATCAAATTATATATATTAAGATATATTACGATAAAGAGAGTTATAAAATGTGATAGTGAAAATGAGAATGTAGGTGTTTGAATGTGTGATTGTGTAAGTGTGTAAGTGTGTGGGTGAGTGTGAGAAAGTGAGCGTAAAAGATAGAGTGAGTGTGAGCGAGTGATAGTGATAGTATGTGTATGTGTTAAAGAAAGAGTGCGTGTAGGAGGAGAAAGAGTGTGTGTGTGAAAAAGAGAATTTGTAAGGGAAAATGGGTGATAGTGATTGTGTGTGTGTGAGAGAGGGAGAGAGAGTGGAAGAGAGCATGAAAGAGTCTGAATGAGAGAGAGCGAATGTGAAAATATAGATGTGGTACTCAAACATTAGGGTTCTTTGAAATATCATTCCCTCAAAATTAAGTACCAATAATATGGAAACACAAGTGAACTTACTGTATTTGTAAAAATGTGAAAAGATATATGGGGTACACAAAACATTACTTTTAAATATTATATCATCTAAATTAAGTGATAAAATGAAAACATATCTTTACTTATGTATTTGTAGTGTGTTACTTTTTACCAAAATGAACATCCTAACCCACTATTTGAATAAAATGAACATCAAAACTCATTATTTGAAAGGAAAATAAACCCACCAAAACTCATAATTAGATAGTTACAATGATAATTTTTAAACACTATTAAAATTAATTTTATAATTTTTTGAGGTATAATACATACCTAAACATATTTAAACATAATTTTATCATGCGTGAAACAAAACGTAGATAATATTTTAACAAACTTAACAACTTAACCTTTAAATTCTCAAATTATGCTCAATATTATTGATTTAAATGCGAATTAACCATAACAACATTCCAATAAAAAATACATGTTTCTCAAGTTAAAGAATCTCAACTTAGATGTGTTATTACCAGCATTCAAAGAGAAATATTCATGCAAAGAGAAAAATGTTAAGTGTTCAGACCAAAAAATAAAGATTGAGTTATTATTTTTTAGCCAAAGAGATATATTTTATATAGAGATTTACAGCCATGCAGCAAATAACGGTTATCATGTTGACTAAACAAAGAAAGAAAAATTGAAAATTCTCTGTGAAAATCTGATTTTCGTGGAAAACTACTATTTTTCCCAACATTCTGGACTCCTAACCGTTAAAATGAGGGGTCTTTGTCAAAATCTGTTCAGCCATTTCCTCGTAATTTCTATTACCGGAAACGGGCTTATCAAATTATATATAATATTTTTGACGCAGTTTTATATTTTGTGTGTTTTTATAACGGGTGTTAGATTATTAACTCAATGTTAATAATAATATGCAATCAAAATCAGAGCTATAGTTAACTCTATGCAATGAAGCATTGTTAACATATTCTTCAAATAAAATCAAGATAGGCCTAGGTATCTAAATATTATTAATATGCCAACTGATATTTTGTATCCACACCAATGTATTTAATATATATATTTTTATAAAAATAATAATAATAAAATCATATAGGCTCATTTTGTATGGAATGTATATTTAAGTGAACAAAAACAATAGCTTACCCCGAGGCTTCTTAAACGATTATTAGATAAGTCCAAACGAACAGCTTTCTTGATGATAGCCTAGAAAATAAAGCTATTTTATATTAATATTATCATTAAAGCATTGTAATCACAAACATTTATAGCACTAAATAAATACAGTTAGTACTTTGGGTGTGGAGTGATGTTGGGTAATTTTCCAAAATTTACTTCCATTGTAAATTGCACCAAAATGAGCCATCGTAGGACAAAAATACTTCAGGACCAAATCAGTTCTTAGTTTATAGAGATTCTGAAGTAAAATTACTTATGTCCAAACTTAATCAGAAAACGCTCCAAAATTTTTCAAAATGTCCAAAAAAGATATGCTAAAAATAATTGTAGGTTGAAAAATTTACTCATTTTAAATATAATAAAAACATTTTTGGATAGGAATAGAAAAATTGTTAATATTAACATCCCTTTTTCCTCTTCCATTTAATTTTCATCCAAAAAGGGGGGTAATTATGCAGAGTGACTTTGGGATGCAATAGATAAGAAAAGGAAAAAAGCTTGTGTGGATCCAGGAAAGAGTATGGAAGCCGATCCTAGTTATGATGAGCCTTGAAAAGTAAGCAATAAATGTGTTGAGAGGGGGGGGTGAGTATAAGTCTGAGTAGTCAGAGGGCGAGGAAGTTATGGAGGGTGGCTAGAAGAAGTTAAAGAAGAAAATAACTAACTACAGGGAAAATAAATGTTGGGTCTTGGATTTTGATTGAAGGGAAAAACAAGGCTCTATCAATTACATAAGCCAGGTATTAGGTTGAATTAAGAGAAACAAGACATTGTTACATTTGTAAAATAACAGCCATATTGAGGGAGGTTCAAGCGTTTTGGTACATTCACAGTTTCAGTATAAAACTCTGTATGTTATGGCAAGTTCACACCCAACAAAAACTTTCACTTTTTAACTAATTTTATTATTAAAATTTAATTTTAATGAAAACTGAAATATATTTAAGTCCAGTTAAATGCACATTCTTTTACATAGTGTTGACCTGAATAAAAATTATAGAGTAGAAGGAAATGATGTGGAAAATATGACAATCCTTGTAAGACAACTTCCTGGATGTGAAGCTGCAGATGGAACAAGAATGAATCAGGAGGGGTGAACAATGCAAGGTTATGTAAATTATAGCAAGTAAAAACAGAAAACACTTTGAAGTAATTTATTTCTTCAAATTCTGATAGTGCATACTTAGGTATATATTTATATTTTTTAAATTAATTTAGTATCATGCACTTCAAAAATATATATACTAAGTATTTTTTACACTTAAAAACATGGAAGTCTTTTCATGGGCATAGGTAGAATTTCACTTGTTATACAGGGTGATGAGAGTGGTGTGGAAGGAGAACAAGGTACCGGAAGACCGGAAAAAGGGAGACATAATATCTATTTAAGAAAGGAGACAGGAAGAGGTACAAATTATAGGGCGATAATACTGATGTGCCACTGTACAAAATTATATGAGGAAATACTGGAAAAGAGAATAAGAAATAAAATGAAAGGTAGTTGGAGAGAGGAACAGCACAGATTTAGGGAACAGAGGTCTACAATAGATATAATATTTGCCATACGACAGCTGATGGAAAGAAGGCGTGAAAATGGGAAAGACTTAGTAATGGTAATTGTATTTATGGATGTGGAGAAGGCATATGATAGTGTAGATAGAAATAAAGTTTGGAATGCGATGGAGGAAGCTTAAATTTAGCACGGCAAAGTGTAGAGTGGTGGTAATGACAAAGAATAGGGTAAGGCCTAGTAAAGCTATGAAGTTGGATGGAGTAGATATCAGAAAATTACAGAAAGTAAAATATTTTGGCAGCATGAATTATGAGAAATGTGGAAGTAGAGAGGATGTAATGAGAAGATGACAGCAGGGAGAGTTGTTTTATAGGTGTGTAAGAGACCTGATATGGAGAGTTGTTCTATAGGTATGTAAGAGACCTACTATGGAGAAGAGAAGTGCCCTTGAAGTGTAAGGAAGTGTTGTACCCATGGTCACATGTGCAGCAGAAACATGTGAATGTAAGAGAGACTAGGAAAGTGGAGGCCATAGGAATGAAGTTTGTGAGGAACATGTTAGCTGAGGAGAAACAAGATTAGGAATTAAGTTATCCGGGAAAGAGTTGGGGTGCAGGGATAGTAGAGAGATGGGAGGAGCAGATAACATTAAGTATTCAAGTGAGAGGAGAAGAATGGAAGATATTAGAGGAAGAAGAATGGTGGAAGGATAGAGAAAAATGGAGGCATTTTACTAAACTGACCCGGCCACAGACTGTAAACAGTTGATGATGATTATAACAATAATAATAAAAATAATAATAAAAATAATAACAATAATAATAAAAATAATAATAAAAATAATAATAATAATAATAATAATAATAATAATAATAATAATAACAATAATATGAAGAATTTAATCTGGGGGTGGGTGGTGTTTTCAATATTGTAAGTTTATGACATGATGTTAAGACATAATTAATGCTCGGATGTTTCGGAATTTCATAAAAATGTTATATGATAATTTTTGTTTCACTTAATGCTTTATGAATTATTTAAAAAAAATTTATGCTACCCTGACTCCAAATATACACATTTTATCTTGCATATTTTGAGCAGTTTTCAATTTTAGGTAATATTTCCACAACTTTGGGGGAATAAAGTAATATTTTGATTAAAATTAACTAAATAACTGTATTTCTGATTTCTATCAAACACAATATCATGTACTTCACATTTTATAATAATGTTATTATTGTTTAATTTTATGACCATATTCCTTGTAGGTTTTGCTTGCTCAACAGATTCACTATTCCTGATAACTTCAAGAGAGAGAAACCCAGGTAATAAGAACTTTGGAAGCTTAGCTCCCTCTGGGGGGTGGTGTCACTGACTGCTTTGTAGACCTGTACCCCTCCCCACTCCACTGAACTGTTCTGCTTGTAAAGAAAGGCTCTCCTGGTTATCTCTAGATGTTTCATGAATTAGTTGTGAGCTTGTCAGATCAATAAAGATTTGCCGGATAATTTAATTTACTGAAAGTTACTTCCTTTGAGGCATATTTTAAATAATATTCATTAATTAGGGCATATATGTTAGTTTTTAAGTCATATATTGGTACTTTTAGGGGAATATTTGCATGTAAATTTCATGATTTTTATGGTCCTAAATATCCTAACCTTAATTATTATTAAATCCAAAGAAATAAGAACATTATCACTATACACAGTAGTGGTGGAACTTACTTTGTGTTTAGGGGGAGGGGGGTTCGAGAAACAAAAGAGTTTTTTAGGGACTTTCTATCCTCCTACCCCAGCTAATGCTAGAAACATGTATGGTTCAAGAAGTTATTCAAGAAATGCTCACCTGGAACTTTTTTTTAATAGATTTGATTTCATAGAATTTATTTGAAATGGTTCTCACCCAGAATTTATTTAAAATTTTGATGCCCCTAAAACAGTCGTTCCCAAACACAGGCTCGCAATCTAAATGAGGGTCACAACGATGGTCTTGAGAGTCGCGAGAAGGTCCCGAAATAAAATGTTAAATGTTAGAAATATTACATATTACAAAAACTTCATCACACTGGTGTATTATGAAGAGGTACTGTAATATTGACAATCACAACAGTATTGAAATAATGTTGTGAAATCCTCCTGGGCTTGGAATTTTGGACCCAGTTCGAGGACAAGCCCATGCTATAATCTTTGTTCCCTCTTCTGACAATATAGCCTACCTCTAGGAACAAGTATTTTCAGGTCTTGTAACGATCAAGATCCTTAGAATGATTTGCGTTGTATTCTGCACTTCAACATATAACTCAAACTTGAGGAGCTCACCTACAAAATGGAGCAGCATCATGGGTGCCAATGAAAAGCTCTGTTTTTGTCACATACCAAATTTTGTTAAATTAAAGATAGAAGCCTGAACTGAATGGAGATTAATAAAAATTTAATTTGAGATGTTTCAAAATGGAAAGTTATAACTTGTGAAATCCTTCCACTTGTTAGAAAATAGTAAAATAAAATTGTACACAAAACAAATAACAGATTAAAACAAACTCTAAATTGATCCAACCTAAATAAGAAACATGACAATATCAGCTGTATCTAAACATACAATAAAATTCTAACTCTGTGTGTATTTTTGATATTTTGTTTGTCAGTAAACTCAAAAAGTACTCATTGGATCTAGATGGGACGTCTTTTACCGTGCTCCCTATTTTCAGGGAACTAGGTAAGCTATCTACCATCACACTATCTCATTAGCAAGTGAAGCAATGTCAAAAAATCAGGATGTAAGCAGTCAACATAAGTTGTGGCTGTTTGGCGCAGGTACAAATCATGCCACTTGATTCAATCAGCAAGCAAGGGGTGGGTGGGAGTTTGTATTTCTTGGTGAATCTTCATATGTGCATAAAACACTGGTCTAAATTAGATTTCACTATTTTTTAACATTTAAAACTATCAGTTGTGTTGAATGCATTAGCTCTGCAAACAATATTCTTACTTAATGTTTGGTGTCGGTACTAAGTCAAAATCACAATTTTGATTGGTGTGATAGATCGCTCACTATAGAGTGATTCTTTCAATTTAATTAATTTTTTCAGATATCAATTTTAAACTATTTATTTTGGTGTTCAGTACAACAATACCTTCACATAAGACTGTATTTGCGTCTTAAATTTGCCTACTCTACAGTTTTTTTTAAATGGTTTTGCGTGTAAATTGAGTGTATTTAGTTTAGTATCTTAAATCTTAAATTTAAACTAAATTTATTGTTGTGCTCATTGCAATAATGCCTCCACATAAGAAAAATAATCTTGATAAAATGGCTGCAAAGATTTAAATTATTTCTTTTGGTGTTCATTGAAACAATGCCTCTGTGTAAATGAACAAATCTTGATGGTGGGACTGCAAATAATTAATCAATTTATTTTGGATCCTTACTACAGGTAGTTGATAATATGTGGTGTTGTCGATATATACATTTCCCTCGCCTCATAAGTGTCTGAAATGGTAGTTTAGAAAAAAGTTAACTTATCTGATTTAAATGCAAGTGAAGCTGTGGGCAAACTTTAGTACAAAATAAATTTAAAAGTGGTCCAACATAATTATGTAGTAGGTATTCTTAAAAATGACACCTGGATACGAGAATCAAACTCGGGACCTTTGGCTTAGTACGCCAATGCTCTACCACTGAGCTATCCAGGAATCGTCCCGTGCCCAGTGTCATTCTTCACTCATATTTTAAGGCAGAGTCTATGATGGACATGTGAAAATCGTCAGCTACAAACATGTGATTTATTAAGATCACGAGCTATCAGATAACGCAGCCATCTTGGACTCGGTAGTTGGCTTATTGCTGTAACTTGTACAGTTATTATAATTGTAAGGGATCGCATATTAAGAATAAAATAGTCTAAGCTTTTGGCTATATGATTAATAATTATGTATATCAGAGTGGTCACAATTTTCAAACCAGGTTCCACAAACTATAAGAGATTATAAAAACCAAATGTTATCAAAAATTTTAATTTGCTGCATATTTCTCAGAAAGCCAACATTCATCTATAACCATCAGAGAAGGGATGGAAGTCATAAAAGCTTGTCAAAAAGGATCAGAACTAAGGGGGAAAATCCATGTCTTCTGTGACACATGTGTCTTACAAGTGAAGACCACAACATCACCCACGCTTTGTTTGTTTTCAATGTACAGTGTACCATATACTTTATTATTTAAGGTAACATCTCAATGATTCCATGTGACAGTTTCAATTTTCAAATCAATGTATATTTGACAGTGATGTTGGTGAGTTGATCTTCATTAAAAACTGCTCCAAAGTTGTAATTCCTCTATTATTATTAAAAACCCTGTTTTATAAAATTTCCAAGGTCCCCACACTTACAATATCTCGAACTGGTACTTCTTCCAAGTCTGACATGCTGAGATCCAGTTCCCCATCCTCTACGCGATCACGCAAGTTAAGTTTATTACTGGGCATTGTTGCACCTGGAAATAAAACAATTACAATTTATTCAATCTAAATTTATGGTGTTCCATGTTTTAAAATTTGTAGACTATTTCATCCTCCTGGTATAATGCTTAAATTTATTATATAAATTTCCATTTTTTACTAGCAGAGATTAATTTTTTCCTTCAGACAAAATCTTACAATGTATTAAAATTTATCATTGTGTTGTTTACATGTTTTACCCACAACAAGAACAAACCTTTATAGGTCTCCTATTATTTATCAAAATGCAACTTTTTGGTTTCTCAAAATGTGGAATCAAAAATAGTTTCTTTTGTTTAAAAATGATAGCCAATTAGGGTTCTCTACTCTTCATTTTCTGTTGGAAAAATTCTTCTGGCAATATTTTTCCTTGTAGGCCTATAACTTTTGACTTGCTGGCTTATTTTATGGGAGAAGTATTGTCATTATCTGACACACTGCCTTCGTCGGGCATATTATGTTCTGTTAGTGTCGTCTCTACACTCGGTGGGCCTACAGTTAAAACAGGAAATTTCATTAAATAAACATTTAAAATTTGTATTTGTAATGATCAATTCAAACAAGTTAATAAAATTAATGAGCAAAGTTAGGTCAAAGAAAAAACCAAGTTATGTCTAAATAATTACATTATGTACTAAATATGAGATAAAATCAATTTACCAGGGTATAAAAAACAGTATTTATATATAATTAAAAATTATGTAATTTTACCAATTTTAAACTAATTATACATTGAAAATTATTTCCCTTTAACATAATATAAATATTTAACTATGTATAGTTAAGGCCCGGGCACACAGAATGCTGGCTGTGGTTAGGTGCAGGACGTTGTGAAACCCAAGGCGAGCTGCGATCTGGAGATGGCACACATATTGCGACATGGTAGAGTGGGCGGGCAGCTAGAAAGTCCACTTTATTTTTGTCAGCAGAAGAAAACATACAAATATGTAATGTTCTTCTGATGAAGAGGAAATGTTAACCTTATTTGTTCTTATGAGAAAGACCAAGAAGCGAAGGTGGGTTCACGAAATAAATTTGCAAAGAGAACAATTAGGCGAGTATCACAGATTATGTCGAGAATTAGAGAGTTTCGAAGATAGATTTTATATATATATATACTTTCGAATGTCTCGTGATTTGAAATGTTATATAGTCTGCTGGAACCGAATATAAAGAAATTCACAACAAATTCGAGGAGGCCTATTCCTGCAAGAGAAAGGCTGGCAATTTGTTTAAGGTAAGCTATTGAAAATAATTAGAATATACTTTATGAACAAAATGTATTGTAAATTGCAAATGATAAAAATTACAATCTAAAAAACAAAAAAAAATTTTATACCACAAAATGGAATGCTTAGATTGGCAAGCTAACAAAATTGACATGAAATAATAATTTATTGCTAAGCAAGAAAATTAGCTCCATCTTCGTATATGTCTCTTGTGGTGTATTGATTTCCGGTCATAAGTGAAGCAGGAGGATCAGCTTCCTGTGATTAAAGTAGTTCCGTATACAAAGGTTGTTCTGTAGCTGGGAGAATCCACAGATCATTGAAGTGGTAATCAGAGTAAATTCTATTATCTGAGCCCAGTGAACTCTGATGTAAAGTACTTGAAGAATATGAGTAGTTTTCATCCATTTCTTCAAGTTCATTCTTACAAAATAGATTAGCTAGCTCTATTTTCAGTTTGGCCTGTCTCCTTGGCAAAAAAAAGTTTAAATGTTGCAGCGTAGTTCATGAAAAGATGATTGATTTCGTCAGGTTGACGTTTTGAGGTGTTTTTCGTATCAAAATAGTTTATTAGTTATTTGACGTCATCACTCTGCTCTTTCGAATTTCTCTTCCTTTTCTGGGGTGGACGCATCTGTGAGGAGGATGATTGGTGTTCTTGAGTCACAGGAACACTTCTCTCTGAAGGAACAGGAATATTTGTTGAGGACTCTCCCATAGCCTCGGTTTATGATGTTGAGTCTTGGGATGGAACATTTGATTTTGTTGAAGGCCTTATCAATGAATCATTCAGAAACTGCAGGTGGCTGCTCCACGGCCATTTTTTGTATTTTTACAAGCAGCTGAGCCCGTACTTCCTTTTTCCAACTTTTTATATTTGATGTAGCAGTCTCTCAGATTTTTCCATTTGTTCTTTACAGAATATCCTGAAACAATGCAAAAGTGGATAAAATTAATTTATAAAGCAATAAAAAATTACCTGTCTCGGTGGTGTAGTTAGCTAACGCGCTAGTCGTGTTGAGCTCGACTGCCGAGGACAGGGAGATCGAGGTTCGAATCTCGGTCGGGTGAACTGGGGAGTGGTTTTCCCTAAATGGTTTTCCACTCTCCCTCCACACAAATGCGGGTTCACTTCCCCTATATTCAACCTTCCCAATTCCTAACCCATTAGCGTAATTAGTACTTAAGCGTATAACCCAAACGGGTGGTAAATAAATAAAATAAAAAATTTAAAAAAATACAGAAAAACTAACATTTAAATAAGACATTTTTCATCACATTTGTAAAATTGTATTTCCAAAATAAATAAACAACCTCAGTTGCAAGTCTGGGGACCATCAAATCCGCTTCGGAGTTCTTGGGTTTTTGTTTTATCAATTCATTTCATTTTTTAGTTTCATATAATTTGGCGGAGAGTAGGCCTTACTTAATTTTTTACTGTTCAAGCATTGATTGACCTAAGTTGTTTCCTGACGATTCATCTTATATTTTATAAGATGATAATAATATAGTGTTAAATAAACAAATGTTTTGTCACTTGTGATATAGACTTTTTTTTGTTTCAGATATATGGCTACCGGCGATTCCCACCAAACTATTGCTTTTTCCTTTTGAGTTGGGTGCTCGACTGTTTCAAAAATTACAAAGGAAGTCTGCAAAGAAATTTGGAATGTTCTGCAACCCTTATACCTACCTACGCCAACTGCCGAAACGAGCTGAGATTGGATTTCAAGTAATATGGAACTTCCCCAATTGTGTAGGGAGCAGTGACAGGAAACATGTAAAAAGAAAATGTCCACCCAACAGTGGTTCAAATTACTTTTGCTATAAACAATTTTTTTTCCCAAATTCTTGTGGCTATAGTTGACCCCTTATACAAATTCCTAGTAGTGGATATTAGCAGCTCTACAAGAGGCTGAGTGACCACAGTATTTTTGAAAACTCATCCTTTTACAGTGATTTCCTACTTGGAAAAACAATTCTGCCTGCAAAGCCTCTACCAGGGACAAAACTACCAGTCTCTCACGTGTTAGTTGGTGATGAAGGGTTTGGATTACACATACTTTTAATGCACCCCTTTACCAAGACTGCTGCTCACAATGACCAACATAAAAAGCAATTCAACCGACGACGCTCAAGTTGTGGAAAACGAGTTTGGTATATTAGTTCAAAAATGGCGTATCTTTCATAGACCTATAGAAACTGATGTCGACAGAGCTGTGCTCATTGTCCAAGCCTGTTGCTGTCTAGATAATTACATTTTTATAAATAACAATTGTGCCGTGACCGCTGAACAACCACGTGATTTATTTCCTCAAACACCAAGTAGCCGCAGAGCAAACAACGCAGCCCTGAAAGTTCACCAATACTTTGTTAACTATTTCATAAAAAATTGAAAGACACTTGAACTAGTTGTAATCAATAATGAAACATAAACAATATAAAAAAATATTGAATCGACCAAAGTGTTTCCTTTTTGATAACCTGACAAAACATTGCACCTCTAATAATCCTATCCAGTCTAAATTAAAATGTATTTATACTTGTAATGATAATAATTAGACTATCTGTAATTATTTAGTAGAACAATTACATAGATTGATAATTAATAAGTAGTTGTGAAAATTTAAAATCTAACAAATTAAAATATTCATAGCACTTACCGTCTTAAGTTCAATGTACATCCTATCTCCCTCCACTTTTTCAGCGTTTTGGTAAATAACATGTCCTCGGGTTTATAAAAATGTGTTATTTTTTCACCTCTTCAATCTGTCCTTCTGTGTCCATTTCAACAAAAAACGCAATACACTTGGCGGGCAACAGACAAAACTCGATTGATTGCTGTCCGTTACGTCCTGGATGGGATCGTTATCACAGACCGGTGTGTGTTTGACAGAGATGATGCAATATTACAGAACACTGTTGGCGTCCAGCCCGCTGCGGGCAGAGTTCGCAGCCTGCATTCTGTGTGCCCGGGCCTTTGTACTAAGATTCAGCCCTATACCTTAACAATGGTACAGGGAAAACAGAAAAATAGCAAGTTTGACCCCTCATAGCCCGTGAACTGTCATGATTTAAAATGATTGAGTAGCTCTTTACAAAAAAAACCTCCATGGGGTGAGCCCACAAGCGAGATATACCGACTGAGAGGCCGCTGCTGTTAGCAATTATAGTGCCAATCTTTGTGGATAGAAGGTGTCATGAGGTCAGCACAACGAGCTGTTACTCTCTGTTTTCTAAAACTGAGCTGTTACTTATTTATTCTTCTCATTTGTCCTGACGAGGCTGAGTTCAACCTTGTTCCAGACCCACTGCTTCACATATAAATTTTGAAAGTGCCGGGGATCAAACCCAGGTCCTCTGGATGTGTAGTCAGGATTTCTGACCATAGGAAAGACAGCATATTTATTTATAGTTTGTTTTATATACACATTTTACAGTCACATTTCCTTAGAATGAGCTTTATTTGACAGCTGGAAACAATAAATCTACTTTCAAGTCAAGTTATTTCCCAATCTGGGTAAACTTGACTGCAAAGTTTAAAAATATTATAAAACTTAATTATGATTTGACTTTTTTTAAAAACATTTATCTATTAAGACAACATAAAGTATAATATAAAGCATAATAACTATGTAAGTACTCATATAAATGCTTAAATAAACGAGAAATGTTTAATTTTAAAAATCATTTTTAACAAATTTAAATTATGTTTTTGAAAGTAAAAAAAAAAGTCACAAATCTTGTCCATAATATTATTGGACATTAGGGCCATCAAAATTTACAGCAAATTTCATACAAATTCCCCTTCGAACAATTGTGGGCTCCATTACTACAACTTTTACTTTTTCCAGGATCATTACTTAAATTGGTTTTATTATAAATTGATTAAAAATTAAATTTGCAGGCAAACCTTTCATAGACTTTGAAAGTTCATCATGATGATGACTTAGACTTTCTCCATTCACTTTAGCCTGAGAACACTTAATATTGTGAGCAAGGTGTTGGGTTAGCTCTTTACTATTCCGTTTCATAAAACTGTCTGCCCAATAAGGTCCTGGGAAGTTGTTTTTAAAACAATTTTCTTGTTTCTCTTTTTTATCAAGATATGCTTTTACAAGACATCTAAGGTCACATTTATCAAGGGGAAATCCCCACTCTGAACATAGGAGAAGAAGACCTTCTATCAATATTTTTCTTCTTCTTTAGAAAACACAGTGGGTCTTCCTTAATTTTGAGCTTGGTGATCATGCACTAGATTAATCATTGTTCCTTTTGGGATGTAGTTTACAAGCTTTTGTAGCACTAATCTTTCCATCCAAAACTTCAACAAGAGCATTTTCTAAGGTTTCAATATTTTTTGTTGCTTCTAGCACACACACGCACGCACGCACACACGCACACACGCACACACACATACACATTGTTTCATATGGAACATAGCAGTTTATAAATTTCTACTACTAACTTTTCCCCACCTCCCTTTATTAACTTGTCTGGAATTGAATATATGGAGCTTTATGGTTGTTTATAGCTTCTTTGACTCCACTAATGATTGGCTCTGAGACTTGTGGTTCAAAGGTATTTATTTCGATATCATCACCCAAATCACATCCTTGATGAACATTCAAAATATGCCTTGATCGACTCAAAACGTCACTTGTGTCTGTCATCAGATTAACATTTTCATCTTTCAATAAATTGGCCATTGTCATAGGGAGAACTTGATTTTGAAGGGGATTTCAAAATAATTAGTCATGAAGTTAAGACTTACTATTAAACCCTAAGAAATAAGAACATTGTTATTTTATACAGTAGGGGTGGAACTTTATTTGTGTAAGAGGGGAGGGGGGGAAGTTACCAAAAACATATTAAGAGACTTTATATCCCCCTCTTCCCCAGTTAACTTAAGGTCAGAAAATTTGGATGTTTCTAGAAGTTATTTGTAATGGTCCTCGTTTGGAGAGTTTTTGAAATTTGGATGATTCTAACAGCTATTTTAGGAAGTGTTCAACAGAATTGTTTGTTCTAATTAGATTTCATAGAATCTATTTTAAGTGGTCTTTCCCAACACATTTTTGAAAATTGAATAAACTTATAAGCTAATTAGAGGGTCCTCGCTTGGATGTAAAAAAAAGCTATTATATGCATATATAAGCTAAATGGAGTGGACTCCTGAGGGTATTTCTTTTAAAAATTAGAAGCCTGGAATTTTTAAAAAAATTAAATGCCTATAAGCTATTTGGAGCGATCCTCCCTGGCAAATTTTTGGAAAAGTGAATGCTTCTATAAGTTAGGCCTATTTTAAGTTTTATCTAAAGACCATCTTTAAGCTTCATATTAAAAACTTTGAAGTGGGGGGGGGGGTTGAACCCCCTAACCCCCTCTCCATACACCTATGAAATTGGCCTTGTCATGATAACTTTAATACCTAAATTAAGTTCCCTGATATTCTTATTTAAATATTATTTTATTTTAAATAGGTTGCAATTGTGACATCTACTGTAGGGATGTAGACAGTCAAATATTATGACTTCTACTCTGACAAGCGGGTGTGACAGGTTGTTGACGAGCCATACTCCAACAAGAGGGTGTGACAGGTTGTTGACAAGCCATAGTCCAACAAGAGGGTGTGACAGGTTGTTGACAAGCCATACTCCAACAAGAGGGTGTGACAGGTTGTTGACGAGCCATACTCCAACAAGAGGGTGTGACAGGTTGTTGACAAGCCATACTCCAACAAGAGGGTGTGACAGGTTGTTGACAAGCCATACTCCAACAAGAGGGTGTGACAGGTTGTTGACAAGTCATGCAATTTGGCCACCAATTCTCTCCTCTATTAATTTTGAACATTCGTAATTCAATAAGAACTAAGGACGAATATTTTAAGAAATATTCAGGACTGTCAAGTTATAGAACCTTTGATGGGAGATGATATTGAGGTTAAGTAATGTAGTTAACATGTACAGCTGATAGTAAACAGGCTAAAACTAGGCTAAAAAGTATTATTATTATCAAGTGCTAGTTTTATGTTTTGTATTACCAATAGCCTGTAGTCTTTGGAAGCAGGGCTGCCCTTGGGGGAGTGCGAACGGTGTGGCCACATAGGGTCCTGCCTTTACTTTGGTGACAGAGGAGGGGAACAAGTTGGGGCAGTTATGTTTTAACTGTGCACATGTATAGTAGGTCCATTGTAGAGGAAACCTAGCAAATATTGTCAGCATGTAAAAACAAATCAAAACATAATCATGTGGTTTGATTTATTGAACAAGTGAAACGAGTTCTGTTTTAATTTCACCAATTTGCATTTGTCTGCCAGTGTTGGATATGTCTCATGATAACTTTCTAACCCATTAACTGAATGAATTCAAACTTGACACGGTTGTTCTTTGAACCTTTAGATCAAGTTCATTAGGGGGAAAAATCTAACAAAGGGTTGGAGAGAAATTAACCCTTATAACCTATGTATAAAATCACGGCTTCTAACACTAACTTAATTGTTATATATGTATATTATATTTACCTTTCCTTTAAAAAAGGAATTTCCTAATACCTTAATCGGCCGAAAATTGGTAAATAGGTGCAAATTACTGTAATAATATTAAACAAAAAGTTTTAAACTATTTGGTGATGGTGGGAGGGGTGCGAGGCAGATAAATGGGGGCTCCGAAAAATCTGTTCCAAGAACAGCCCTATTTCATGTTTGAAAGTGTCAGAATAGCTTTTTACTAACACTATAGGCTTAGCCTACTTAATAAACCAATTAACTCGTGTTAGTATTTGAAGAGTACAATTAAGTTTAATGTATTTAGTTGCAGCTGATTCACACAAAAATATCTTACCTAAGTTTTCTCGTTTAATATTGTATTATAAAACTCTTTTAATACTTTCAACTCCATCCACGTAAGCCGTTTCTGTTGGTCGATGTTGTCAACATCTAAGTAATGAAAATATTATAACTTTCTTTTATAAAAGTACTGGTATTTTTAAAGGCATTAAAAAATATTTGACTAAAGATTGCAAATAGCACATTAAAATAAACATCTACTTAGAATTAGCTTAGTTTCAATAAAAAAAGTAATTAACTAGTATACAAAACACATTAAAGTATACGTGGTAATTTTCAATTGGGCATATGTGTCACTATGGTAACGCTAATTCTTGTGTTCGGGTCGCCTGCTACAAGCAGAAGCAGTTCTATTCCTAATGGCACTTTATTGCTTTATTGCGTTCGTGTAGATGGTAGAGGTCCAGTCCCTGGCCGTTCGCGTCGCCAAAGCACCTGTACTCGTGACAGACAGAGCTAGCTGCCTTTTCTGTTCCATCCCTTGAGTGGAAGTTTGGAACTGAGAAAAAATAACAAAAAAGCTTCATTTTTGATTAGACTTAATCTTGAATTGATTTAACAAAATTACTAATTTTGAATTGACTACGAAAAAAAGTTCTCCTTTAAAAATGATTAACTGTAAACTGGCTGTAAACTTTGTTCACAACTATTTTCACAAATAATTTAGGAACCTAACATGAATTTTAGCACTAAACACCTTTTGATCTATGTGGCGCAAGTAGTGACAGAATCTTGAAACAATGACTGAAGGTGATTGCTGAAACACGTACCGATGTTACACACTTTGTAATATCATTATAGTATACACCCAATATTATAAATTGGCACTTTGTGTGTTCGTGGGGCAAATTCAAACACGAAAGTTATGGCACCCTAAATTTATCGTTTATACAGCGCGAGATATTGTTAGGTTAAATTTTTAAAGGCAATGTGCTCGAAATTTCCATAAGACCCAGGTTCCACACCTATGTAGGGTCGCAATATACAACTAGGTTTACAATATTCTTTAGCCCTGTGTGCCCATGGGGCAGATTCAAATATATGAGTAATGGTGACTTAAAGTTTACACGTATACAGCGTGAACTTTGATAAAAATCAATTTTCAAATTTTATTTATTCAACAGTTCCAGGAATTCAGGTTTCACTTCCACCCCTATGTGCTGTGGTTTAATCAAGAACTGGGTTGCTTGATTATATTCTTTTGCATATTTTTCTATTTTTTTTTTACTATTCGTTTGTTACTAATTGATACATTTTTTTTATTGTCGCGTCTTAATACCAGTCCAGGTTCTACGCCTCTGTACTAATTACACTAATGGGCTAGGAATTATGAAGGCTTAATTTGAATGAATTACACCCTCATTTTCGTGGCGGGAGAGTGGAAACCCATTTAGGAAAATCACCCTCAGTGCACCCGACTGGGATTGAGCCCCGATATCTCCATCCTCGGCAGTCTAGTCCAAAATTATATTAGCGCGTTCGACCACACGGTCACTGAAGTAGGGTCTTTCAGTAAGGAGTTAGTTATAAATATTAGTATAGGGAAATATTTTAAATGTTACATTCGATATAACCTGAAATATGTTAAACACATGACAGAACATATCAATATTAAATTGTAAAAGTTTGTAAAGATAAAATGTACAGTTGCATGTGTCTTATATGGAATAAATATTTATTATATTTATTTATATAATATTTAAAGTTGAAAGGTTGAAAGATGTAAAAAAATTCCAGTTTATTAATGTAACAGAATAAAATTTTATTAATGAAAGATTGACGTTGATGTTCCTTATCTGGTTATTTGCAGCTCCTTCTCCTTATTAATAATTGGATGACTGGGTTATAAATAATCTTGTTCTTGGACAACATGTTTCGGCGAATTACGCCATCAGCAGGTCTAGGATTAGAAGACTAGATGTTATTCCAGATATTAACACATCGTGAGAGAAGTTTTGTAGGTGAATTTAATGATTTTATAAACTTTATTATACTTTATTAAAGTTTATAAAACGATAAAAAATACAATTTGCCAGCCTGCTCAGCACTGGATCTGTTCCGCTCTGTAAATCTACTAGTTTTCTGTTCAGATTATAGAGTCCCTCCTGGATACTCCGAGAGTAATGTAAAAGAGTATTTCATGTTCCAAATCTGATAGTAGGACTGCACGAGACAAGTAATTAGCACAATTCCTACGGGTGGGAACAAATTGTATCTAGTAGTCAATATTTGATAGGAAATACGCATAATTTTGGAGGCCATTTACCGAAAGAATTGGTATTCCTTTCTTTAGGCCAAAAAGTGTGACCAGTGGCTTGTGGTCAGTTTCTAACCTAACTTTCCACATATACAAATATTGTGTAACCTTTTTCACTCCAAAAACCAATCCTAGTTCTTCTCTATGTATTTGGGGATAACTGCGTTCTGTCTCTTTCAGCGTACGGGAGGCATATGCAACCGGACGTAATGTTCCATCTCCATGTAGTTGATTCAGAACTTCAGAGACTCCCACTGGGCCGGCATTTGTTGTAAGTACCAACTCTTTCCCCGGATCATAATGAGCCAATATTGGAGCCAAGGTCAGTTGTACCTTAATTTGTTCAAATGTTTGAGAACATTTGAAGGTCCAGTCCCACTCGGGTCCATTCTTCAACATACCAAATAAGGGGCTTAGTGTAGTTGACGCATACTGAAGAAACATTCTGTAATATTCCACCATCCTAAAGAAGGATTTGACTCGGGTGACATTTACTGGTGGTTAAACCTTCAAAATTGGTTCGACTAAATTTCTTAACCAACATTATGCCTTTTTAACTTATAATATAATATCCTAGATATTTAATGGATTTCTGAATGAACGATCACTTATTGACGTTAAGAGTTAGTCCATTTTCCTTAAGCCTTGACAATACATCCTGCAGTCTCTCATCATGTTCCTCTTTTGTTTTGCCTCCAATAATAATATAATCCTGCCATACCGCAATTCCTTCCACTCCTGCTAATATGCCTTCAATAATTCTCTGAAATAACTGTGGTGCAGGGGATATTCCAAATGGAATGCAGTTGTACGAGTACAACCCCATGTGAATGCTGATTGTGACCATCTCTCTGGAACTATCATCTAGTAGTACTTGTTGATATGCACTCTGTAAATCCAATTTTGAAAAGAACATACTGCCTTGCAAATGTTTAAAAAATTTCTTCTACTCTAAGTAGCGGGTGATGGTCAACCTCCAAAAATGGGTTTAATGTTACTTTAAAATCCCCGCAGATTATGACAAAACCAACTGGCTCTGCAATAGGGACAATTGGCGTTCCCCATCTCGTGCATTTGCTGGGGGAAATCACTCCTATTTCCTGTAAGCGAATTAATTCAGCCTCCACTTTTGGTTTTAACGCAATAGGCATGAGCCTATATTTACGGATAGTTGACATTGCTCCATCTTTTAATTTCAAATTAAATTTCCCTTTATCAAACGTACGCAACACGTCAGTAAATACTGTAGGATACCTCATCCACAAGGTTGACAGGTACCCATCTTCAGATGTCAAGTTATGTGTTTGACACACCTCAAACCCAAAAGTCTTCATGAAGTTCCTACCTGATAACATGTCACGTGAAACCCTATTACACTCATTTTCTGTTTGTTTGTAAGGTATTTATTGTTTCTAAACATCAATTTTTTACATGGAACAAGAAACACAAAGAATAAACATAGAAAACACCAGCCCCGAAGGGCTATCGAAATCCAACACTACATAGAACAAATTACATAAAAACATTAACTATAAAATATGGCGTCCTGGCAGGCATTGCTTTAGGATACGGATATTATAAAAACCCGCCCCATTGCACATAAAGGGGCGAGAGGAGCCTTAAAAATATACATAGTATAGTGGTGGAGGAAGGGGGGGAGAAACTGTGGATGGTTAGAAACCAGAAATAGAATATCAAACAAAGGAAAATAAAGTGTGAACAACCCTGGTTGAGCGAGCTGCCGGGGTCAGTTGGAATAAATAATAGTACACCACCAGGGCTACGATGACATTTTCTGTTTGTACATCACCTTTATAAAACAACGGCCCAGAGGTTTCACTACATGCTGGGAATAATATCGCTAAGTTTGATTTGTTGGTCTCAAAGGTTTTTCAGAAAAACTTTCAATGTACATAGATTCAGCCATAGCACTGAAGGCTGCTTCTGACTCTACTTCCCTAGTGAAGTATTTATCTTGAAGTTTAACTGTTGCCAGCACAGGAGGAGTTCCTTGATTCTCCACGATTGACGCACCCCATGACGTTTCCCCGATCAGGTCTAAACATGGCCGAAGATGGGAACACTCTAGCGTACACCAGAGGTACCTCAAGCCCGGCAGAGCCACCAGGGTTGGTCTATCTTTGACATCCGGCTGAGCTCCGTGAGGTCCTTTTTCATCTTCGCTCTTACTCAAGTCCTGGTCTTGACAGAGTGTGTAATCCTCTCCTTACTCATTTCCCCAAGAAGGCTATAGTTTTTCTCCTTTGAATTCTCAACGCTATCCTTCTCTTGTCCTTCTATCTCTCCTCCTGGAAGGCCGCCCTAGTGGTTCCCATTACAAAGCCAGGCAAGTCTCCCTACCTCCCTTCCTTCTACCGTCCAAGCAGCCTTCTCTCCTGTGTGAGCAAGGTAGCGGAGGGGCTCATATTGAAACGTATCCTTTGCTGGGTGGAGGATAATCGTCTTCTCCCTGATCAGCAGTTCGGGTTTAGGGCACGCCACTCTTACACCCACGCACCAGCCCGGGTCGTCGACCAGATAACGGATGGGTTTTCCAGTCGCGCTCACACTGGGTTTCTAGTATTGGATGTCCAGGGACCGTTTGACTCCGTGTCTCATTCTGGTCTTCTTCTCAAACTGCTTGCTGTTGGACTGCCTATTCACCTACTACACCTCTTCCAATCCTTTCTGTTAGGCCGTACATCCCAGGTTCGCCTGAACGCCATGCTATCCTCATCTCATCCTATCCTTGCCGGTGTCCCCCAGGGATCTCTCCTCTCCCCATTCCTCTACTCCCTTTTCATCCACAACATCCCTCTTCCTCCAGGCTGTAGCTTGTCCCTTTATACGGACGACACGGCGCTTATGGCTCAGTTAATTGACGTCCGCGTTCTTCTGGGCAAGATTTCCTGTCCCCTTCGTTCTCTTGCTCTGTACTTCGCCTCGTGGGAGCTCCTGCTCAACCTGGCCAAGACACAGGCCGTCGTCATCCTGGGAATTTCCCTCCTCTGCTATTTAGGGGGGTCGTTCTTCCTTGGCAAGACTCCGTTCACTATCTGGGGGTCACATTGGACCGTCGCCTTCACTTCATTGACCATTTCACTAATGTTCGAAATAAGGCGTGTGGGGTAATGTATGCCCTGGCCTGTGTTCTCCAACCACTCTGTCCTCTTTCTCTCTCACATAAGATAGACCATTGGTTTCTTTTTTCCACCGTAGCCTCCGTCTTATCCTGGCTCTTCCTCCCCGATACCGTAACTCTGAGTTCTACGCCGGGTCGGGATTGCCACCCCTCGATTTCATTTTGTACCAGCGGACCGATAGATTCTTTCGTAAACTCTGAAACTCAGGCAATCCTCTTATCAGAACCATTGGTGCCGATCCCGAGGGGCCTGCTCACCCTCACCGCCGAATACGTCACCTCCTACAACAGCCTCCACCAATTGTAGTGAAGCTTCTCTGGGCCCAAGTCATTGTTACCAAACCGGACAATTAACTCTTCATGACAATATAACTCTCAAAGTTTAATTTAATCCATCCCTGAGTGCAGTGGAGTTTTTTGAAAAAATTTCCCCACATCTTTCAGTTGCTAATTTTTCTTCATGTGTTATAGGTAAAACTTACATTTTAGAACTTTAATGTTTGTATTTGTATTCTCTGTATCCATGAAAATGTATTTATTATGGCTCTTTAACGAATAAACTAAACTAAACTTACCATTACATGCAATGAAAATAGTGGGGCTAGCGGTGGATACGAGAAACTTGAGCACTGTATTCAGACTTGCAAGGTATTGTATTCGTTCAGAATCAGTGCTGCTAACATTCTTGACCATATCAAAATGAGTAAGAGTGATGTATTATTTTATTTGTTGTTCATTTATTCTTTGCGTTTTGTGTTTAAAACCTCTGTTTTTAAGCTAAAGATTGTTATTTTTATTATTATCTTAGTATTAATTATTCAGTCTATGTAAGTAAATTGCATTTATATTCTTTTAGTAATTAGTACATGCTTCAATCATGAGGAAGCGTTTCATACTCGGATGCGAATCAGTCTATGTCAAATATTCAAGTGGCAAAATACCTACCTACATTATTTTCTACCTCCTCAAGACAAGAGCTAGTTTGCAAAGTGGAAAGAAAAGACAGACAGTTAAGTTCGAAATCTCGGGTTTTTGATTTAAAGGTTTCTGAACATTTTCTTGTAAAATGTGACAATTTTTTAAACAATGGAGAAAAGTTAAAACCTCCTCGATCAAATTGGCGTTTGAAAGCCAGTTTTATTCCACATATTTTTCCTAAGCTGCAAAAGTATAAAAAAAAGTAACAAAGGATTCCGAAAAATTAACATTTGATGTTCCCAAATTGAGTAAGCCAGTCGCAAAAGAAATGAGGATAGAGTTAAGTGTTGCAAAACATGCTAAATCAGCCCAGAATTTGTCAAAAATTGCTGATTCTTAAAACTACAATGATTATACGTAATTTTAAATCTCAATTTAAAAAAAATTATAATCTGCCAAATTTGTAGTTATTAAAAAGTTTTTATGGAAATTGGTTGTTTAGTAATTAAGATTTTTTGAGATTTTAGAAAGCGATTCATAATAACTTTAAAAAATAAAACTGAGCAGACTAGTATCAGCCTTAATTTAAAATGTATATTTTCGAAAAAAAAAAGGTAATATAATGTAAAATAAAATATAAAGTTTTGATTTATTAAACAAAAGTGTAAAATATAATACAATTTTATATAAGTTACTTCTTGTAGCATTACATTTATGCTGGAACGCAGCTGACATAAGAAGACAACCAAAAATACGTGGGTCAACAGGTAAAGAAATACCAACTTAATTGATACTACTTCATTAATTATTTAAATACCATTACAACTATTAAAATAATAATACATTGCTAAGATATTACTGGAATCCACAATTGTCAATATTATTAGTAGCCTATTACTATTATTATTATTACCATACATTTCAAATACAATTTAGACGTAAAATTGCTCGTATTACGATAGAATAAGGAAATACTTTTTTCAGCTAAGGTATTAATAAAGATAAAAAAAATTATCCGTTTAAATCAATGTTTTAGTATTTTGTGCAGTTAAAATACATTTTGGCCTACTAACAACAAAATATTTTAGTGTAACCTATTTACTTAACTACGTTATGGTATTCCCAATCATTGTAGTGTTCAGTTGCCGGCCAGCCAATTCGACGCAAGCGCTTTAAGCTTCTGACCCATGTAAACTAATAGTGTCCACACTTTCACATTTCTATACGTTATGCTATAATTAAAACTGGAGCTAAGATTTCAGCTAAAACTTACGCTCGAATATATATTGTACCGTGGCTACAAACATCTTCACCACCTAACCTTCGCCACTTACAAAGGACACACACTTACCCCGTTTGACCGGGAAACCAGCGCCGTGTTTTGATCCTCCATACACATCAACTCTCAGTGACTATTCGACATTCACATTATACGATAATGAAGTCCCGGAGTGCTACGTGATCCGGCCCACCTTCCCCTGAATGGCGAGTGATGCGCAGGCTCTAGAACTTAAAAAAAGATGCGCTTTGTGCTATCACGTGTTACCCTACCCCCCGAACAGTCGCTCTTTCGACGTTGTGCGCAGGCGTCGAGGAGAGACTAACGCACTAACTTGCCGAAAATGACATAATTGGACTTGTATTACCTCCCTCCCATATTTCCCCCGCTGGGCTAAATTGAATATAAGCTTGTACTTAACATGTAGCAATCACTCTTTGATGCAATTAGGATTTAGGACTTACAACATGTAAGTGTACATTATGTTGGAGAGGTTTATTCTCTATTTCTTTCTAAATTATGTAGGGATTCATTTGAACTGCTTCGACATATTTATTTATTGGTATTGTACTAAATTTATTTATTTGATAATTAGATTTGTTTAGTTTATGGGCATATTATGGTCTTATGCCTCTTTGTACCGGCTAGGTTATATTATTTGCAAATTAAATAAAGTAAATTAATCTTTGCACGCTTTTTTGCCCGATAGTTTGTATGGCTCACAGTTGTAACGTGTCTTGGTGGATATAATATTGTTTCCCGTAATGAATTATAATATGCTCAAAGTTTATTACGGAGCAAGAAACGATGTTAGGATATTATTATGCTTTTGGGTCTGTAGGCTACTCCCGCCTCTCGGGTGTTAGATGGGAATAATGACTATGTTTGTATACATTGTACCTGGGGTATGGTTATGAGCAGAAGTTTATTAGTTTATATGTATAAGTTAGGAGATATGATATGTACAGACGTTTTAACATATTTAAATGTCTGACACACACACACACACACACACACACACACACACACACACACACACATACACACACACACATATATATATATATATATAGAGAGAGAGGTATCTTTGAATGGCTTAGATATATTGATTAGGTGATAGGGTGTTTTACCAATTTCATTTCTTTTTGATTATTGTTCTTGAACATTAACTATTCTGAAATTGAATTGGTTCTGTTAAATTATCAAGCATGTTCTTTAATCCTTGCAATTGCCTTTAGTACGCTGTAACCTCATGATATTATACTTTTTACTTATGCACCTTCATTCACTTCACGATAAATATTGTTGGATTATTGCTATTGCATATTGTCCGCAACCAACAATATAAATATTGTTAACCGTTTGATTATTAGCTCTGATAATAAAACGGCTTTTGGGCCTTTATCGATTTCATGTTATTTGTTATGCATTCACATCAAGCGAACCCTAACTTCCTTTGACTCGAACATTTGTACACTTCAATATTCTGATAATTAACACTGCTAGATTTGGGTCTGGGCCAAATAAAGATCCCTAGTGATCTTCTTGTCTATTCTGTGCATTGCAACCGAATATACCAACCGGTTGAATATTACTAATTAAATCAATAACATCAACAACATTTCTATACGTCTTATTTTTTCTTATCTTCCTTTCTCCTTGGGTACGCGCCATCCTTAGAATGCTTCCCAAGATTCCCTTCATATAATTTTAATGTATATCTCTTTTAGGGTATGTGCCTTTGTTAGCTTCCATGTACTTCCAACTACGCTTATCTTCCCCTATTTGTCTTACTTTCGTCTAATCCTCCCATATTTTTTTCTTTCTACGTGATGCCCTGCGCCCATAAAAGGGGAAAGCGTGGAGAAGTTAAGAGGAACCAGAACACAGAACTACACTTCTCAGTCCAATTCTTCTTTTGTTTCCACCTCTTATTATTTCTTCCTACTTCCCACTCCCACAATATCACCTCTCAACATTCCCCATCGTCTTTAAGGAAAAAGGAAAAAAGGAATGCCAGGCCTCCACCGTGGTTCGGATTCCACGTTAAACTGTAGGTTCTCCATTTCATCTCACAATCACCCTACCATTTCACATTAGCGTAATTGCGTATAACCCGAACGGGTAGTAAGACAGGGTGATGATAATAATAATAATAATAATAATAATAATCTAAGGAAAACTACCCAGCACAACAGCTATCCCAGAGATCCACGACCCTCTCTCCCTGTTTCCTCATCTAGGTAGCAACTTCTAATAAAAACGTGTTCCTTCCTTCACGACACTCCTGTGAGCTCAACTTCCATTCCATGAGAAACAATGACTTGGGATTTTACATCGATATTGCAACAAGACCACCCTATTTAATTTATCCACTCTATACCAATCACACACAGTCATAGTACGATCATGTTGAAAACCCGGAATTGGGAATGTTCACCAGATGTGGTTATCATGAACTTGGAATCTGCATTAGAAGCTCTGCACACCTTCTTTGAATGTCCTTTAGTTCCATACAGATTACTGATATAATTTCTGAATCGACAACGTTAAGACATATGGTTGATATAATCATATACCTTGAAAGAAGGCCAGATTGACAGCTTTTGTGATGTTCCTTGATCTCTTGATTCCATCACCCTAAATATTTTTGGTTCCTTCTTTATTTCAACCCCATCAATGCTGGGAAAACAATTCACTGTTTACAACTACTTGGACTACAATATCCACAATAGCCTTAGCTTTTGAAAACGTTAAGGTGATTGGATCCTCAATAAACAATATTTCTTTTATTTTCCCGTTTGCTAAATCCATCACAAATTTGTCTAGGATATTGGACCCCAAATTGCTCCCAAAACTACAAGTTGCTGTTAAATGCTGGACCCTTTTCCTTATTCACAGATACCTTCGGCGTATAATGAGACGACACAAGCTTTTTAATCTCCTTTTAAGTTTTATCTTCAGGCTTGTTGGGATCACATAAGTCGATTAATAGCTTTTACACGACCTGCTGTAATAAACGTAGCATCATATCTTTTCGTTTCTTTGCATCCACATCATTAGCTCTAAGAAAACAATTGCAACTTGAGCTCAAACACCTCTCACTCATCAACAAGTGGTTTGAACTCCGTAATTTGACATGATTACTTTAGTATGCACAGTAACAAAATAAATTGACTAATCCTATAGTCCACAGCATCAATATAATGTTCTGAATCATACTTTTGCTACATAAAATAGTGGACACTTTGTTTAATATAATTCTAAAGTTAATCAAGCACTTGTTAATTTGAGTTTATTGTATTCGTATGCCTCAAAGTTAGACACTACCATGGATCATTGTTTGCCACAGATCATCAGTATTTCCCAGTGTTGCCAAATGAACACTTCACAAGCCTAAATTATAGCTATTCCTAACCCTATTCCCGAGATTTCTCGTTTTGAGCTCGAATCTAGCCTTCTCTAACGCTTCAAAAACATTTTTGTATTCCTGAACTAAAATCGTTCGTATTCGAGGTGAGTGGTCTTGAAAACAACTATTCGAATTCGCTTTAAGTTGTATCATTGATCTCTATAATATAACTGGATGGACATCTGGGGCTGAAATTTTCGAGCTGTCGTCTGCATACCATTGTGTAAGAGAGAAGGAAACTTTCGGGTATCTCTTTCTCTCTTACACACATACAAGGCAATGTGGCAATTTGACATCGTTCATTAATTTGATTGAGTATATGAGATACATCAATGTGTGAATGGTTAAATTCAATAAATATGTTAGTTAAAGCTTTGAAGAGCATATAAAAGTTCAAAACTGGTTCATTTTTTCTTTAAATAAGTTGATGTAGCCTAATATATACGATGATTTTTGAAGGAAGCTCGCTTGTAAGGCTTTATCTCGTACCAGAATCCTACCCTATAGTAGTATTTAGTTAGTATAAAAGACCTTCCAGAAGGAAATTTCTACTTCCGTTCTAAATTGCCGTTTATCCTACCAAAATATTATATATATGATAGTATTCTGGTACGAAATAAGGCCTTACAGATTGGGATTATTACTAAAATCAGGGTTTAGTAAATACTGTACTTCCTACAAGCCAATAACCTAAATGATCATTTGAACGCAAGACTTCTACACAAAGTGTGTCATTCAAACAAATGTAATCAAGTTTTAAGATACCTTATTCATTATATTTATCGAACTTTC
The DNA here is from genome assembly GCA_902155825.1 of Timema genevievae. NCBI lineage: Eukaryota > Metazoa > Arthropoda > Insecta > Phasmatodea > Timematidae > Timema > Timema genevievae. The sequence goes on from CABFWO010003798.1 coordinate 51,643, forward strand.
AATATAATATGGTTTCAGAATCCAATATACAAGCTAATAACCAACTTTAAATATAAGTGTAGTCTTGGCAGACTGTAAACAACATAGATGATAACTACATATTTAAATATATTAAAGATTTTATTCGTATTTGTACAGTATTACCTGTAAAACTGGATTGTATATCCTTTAATGTAAATGTTTCTTCAGTAAAGTGTGGTATAATACTTCATTATTTTCAAACAATAACACTTTTATTCATCAGAGACATTTTTTCGCATAAGAACATTTAAAGAAACCGTTAAATCTGTCCCCCCACAGTGTAGCAGACAATACACTTGAGCGTCACGCCTTTATCCTTGGAATGTGCATGTGTATGTCCATCCAGTTATATTATAGAGATCAATGAGTTGTATACACTAATTTCCTATACAACGAATTAGGATCAACCAATCCCAGCACAGGATAAACGTTAAATATTTTCCAATGGGGACAATATTTATCTCTGTGATACATAACCAATTTTCTAAATTTGTTAGAATATTTTTATTATGTCAAAAAGTAATGTTACTTCAGAGCAAAAACGTATTCTTCTGGAATTTATTGAAGGTCTTATCTTACAAGCGTGGGCAACTAAATATGTTGGTTTATTACAAAACTTTAGTATTATTAAGAAAAATAATAAGCATAACAAACTTTTGTAAAAACAGACAGTGCAGACGTTCGAGATTGTCCCTCTATCACGTCTTCTAATGTGTCAATTAAATAGACTGGACTACGTTTATTCAATCTAAATAGCTCGACAAATGCTTTATCACTAATAGCAAATGCATTATCCCTTTCGTTAAAGATTCTAAATGGCCTAATTATTTCAAGTTTACGTTCTTCTAGTTCTTGGATTGCAAGCAAATGTAATATATGCACCATCCTTAATCACCAATACTGCTAAACCCTTCAAAATTTATATTTCAAGTTGGTAGACCCCTTCGAGAATTAGCAATAGAGACCAGTTCGAATTGTTTGTTTCTCGAATGGTCTCAAATGATTGAGAAATACCAAATGCGAAACTTGAAAAGAAAAAGTCCTCGAGATACTCAAATGAACACTCGGGAATACGTGTCCTAGCCTAGATTTTGTTGTAATTTTGAAGATTAAGTTATAAAATTAAATAAGATGATTTAGTATAGGCTTACACATTTTCTAGTGTTTGTTTGGTTTTGGACAAAGATTTTACACTTTTAACATTATATGGTGTTAAACCAACACACTCACAGAATACTTGCAATTTTCGATTTTATATGTTGATTTTCCGTATTGAATTTCAGTTAATTCGGTTACATGACTTGCTTTAAATAAACTTATTACTTATCAAAGGACGATGAGAATACTATTCAGTATTAACCTTTTGTAAACCATATTTGATTATTATTTTGTCCAAATTTGTTGCACTTCTGCACGTTTACTATTATGTCTCATCTAAGAGTTTCACGTTTTTACCACATCGGCGTCTCATGTGTTTTCACTAGAGCCACCAACTTTTATATTATACTGTTTCTATAGTATAGAGATCACTGGTTTGTTTAGGCTTTAGTATCTCCAATCTTTGACTTTAGTTTATGTTTATCTTTGACTTTGGATATTTTAAAAATAAAATTTATATACCAAATAATATCATTAATTAATAAATATTACATTATTTGACAGTGTGGTTTTTAAATGAACCTACTGCTAAATAGCTGAACATATAAAGTTAAGCTTAAAATTTTTGGGGAATATATTCAAAGAGAGGAAAATTGATTTTTTTTGTTATAATAAAGTAAATAAATGATATTCAAACAGAATTATAACTAGGATTTTTATGGAAAAATATTTAAATACTTTGAATTTACAGTAATTGAATCTACTTGATTCCTCTATGGACTTTATCTTTAATTACATGAATGTTTTAGCTATCCAAACAAAAACGCATTATTTTTAACATTGGATCTGATAACACTTTGCATTCACTGTATTTAAGCTCATTTTTTCATTGTAGATTTCATTATTTCATTATTATGTTAGTGTTAAATCCAGGACATCAGCAATTATAAGTGAAACATGTTGCGGCTCATCAGGCTCTTCTAAATAGCTAGGCTTGCTACTGAAGATGTTTTATCTCTTGAACGTATATTGCTCCTGAGTCTGTGCTAGTATCTCTTGAACGTATATTGCTCCTGAGTCTGTGCTAGTATCTCTTGAACGTATATTGCTCCCAAGTTTGTACTGGTGTCTCTTGAACATATATTGCTCCCGAGTCTGTGCTGGTGTCTCTTGAACATATATTGCTCCTGAGTCTGTGTTGGTATCTCTTGAACATATATTGCTCCCGAGTCTGTGCTGGTATCTCTTGAACATATATTGCTCCCGAGTCTGTGCTGGTGTCTCTTGAACATATATTGCTCCTGAGTCTGTGCTGGTGTCTCTTGAACATATATTGCTCCCGAGTCTGTGCTGGTGTCTCTTGAACATATATTGCTCCTGAGTCTGTGCTGGTGTCTCTTGAACATATATTGCTCCCGAGTCTGTGCTAGTATCTCTTGAACATATATTGCTCCCGAGTCTGTGCTGGTGGCTCTTGAACATATATTGCTCCCGAGTCTGTGCTGGTGGCTCTTGAACATATATTGCTCCTAAGTCTGTGCTAGTATCTCTTGAACATATATTGCTCCTGAGTCTGTGCTAGTATCTCTTGAACATATATTGCTCCTGAGTCTGTGCTGGTGTCTCTTGAACATATATTGCTCCTGAGTCTGTGTTGGTATCTCTTGAACATATATTGCTCCCGAGTCTGTACTGGTGTCTCTTGAACATATATTGCTCCCGAGTCTGTGCTGGTGTCTCTTGAACATATATTGCTCCTGAGTCTGTGCTGGTGTCTCTTGAACATATATTGCTCCTGAGTCTGTGCTAGTGTCTCTTGAACATATATTGCTCCTGAGTCTGTGCTAGTGTCTCTTGAACATATATTGATCCCAAGTTTGTACTGGTGTCTCTTGAACATATATTGCTCCTGAGTCTGTGCTGGTGTCTCTTGAACATATATTGCTCCCAAGTCTGTGCTGGTGACAGTTGATTCAAATGTCTGCATCTGTATCTTGATCGGCACACTTTTTTTACAAAAGGGTATTTTTTCAGCACCGCGTCTTACTACCCGTTCACGCTAGCCTATATGCTTATGTACCAACTACACTAGATGGATTCATGGATGAGGAAGGTTATATCTACAGGAAGTATACCCATATTTGTGTGACCAGGGAAAGTGGAAAACCATTTTGGAAAAACCACCCTCAGTAGTCCCCGAGATTTGAACCTCTAGTCCTGTATGAGTAGCACATTAGACCATGTGGCCACTGAAACGGGTACACAAGGTTTTGATGGATGCATCAGCTCAAGAACGATCTTGATAGTCTTCCACATTCTCCTCTGGTTTGGATTCATAGAGAGAGTTTTATTCCGACCAAGGTGTATAATTCACAATGCTCTGGATACACATTGTTCACACTCAAGGCTCCAATTAATTAATTGCCTACTTTTTATATTATTTTTGAAATTCAGACTTAGTGAAGCATGTTATGAATTATCTCTACATTTCACCTATAATAAATTTGGTAGGTTCTTACTTATATATTGTACATTTGCAAGAGAAAATTATCAATCCTTCATTTAGTCCTCATTTAAAGAGGTCTACATTAATTTTCTTAAATAGGTACTGGTACTCACAATGTTCTACAGATCTAGGTATAATCTTTGTTTATTTTTTTTTCAGGCTTTTGGAGTAAATAATTGTATTGGTGTATATAGTTATTGTCATTACATTTGAATATCTACAAATTTCAAATAAAGAAGAAAAAAAACACTAAAAGGTCCAAAAAAGAAGAACAACTCTGAAAGATAAAGAAAAAGTCTGCAGGAATAGTTATTTAAATGTCCCATTTTATTTCTCACTCAGACATACATATCACTGAAAATTGTCAAGTTGATCCTCTGCAGAACTACAAAACATTTGTCAAATATTGTTCACATTAATTTGTATTGTAATTCACATCCATCTTTTAATGTAGATATTTGAAAGTGGTAGGCCTATTTCAATAGAAATGAATAACACCAAAATAAGTGCCAATTATTCAGGAGTAAATCAGCAGATTAATTTTAAACACTAAACCTTTAAAAATAAGATTCACATTTGCACAAATTATAAAGTATTATCTCAAACGTTCATTAATAATTACTGGACAAAACAATTAAATATAATTATTTAATAAGTTAGAAATGTTCCAAAATACTTGTGTTACAATTTCAAATTGTTCAGAAACAGAACTGTCTGAGAAAGATAAATGTGAAACAGAACAGTTAAAACTAAGGAAACAATTTGAACTTTTGAAAAAGCAGGAAAATAAACTAGATAAAGAAATAGAAAATGTTGTCAAACAAATCTACTTAATGTCAAGTTCTGAAATGGTAATGGTTCAGCTCCACATGTATAATGAGGTGAAAGATGCCACTCAATTGGTGCTAGGAAGTCTCGCCAAGCTAGAAAATGTGACTGTTCGAGAATTGCACAAACAGTTTGATCTATGTAGTGAATAGAATCAATATATGTGATGTATTGGTGTTGAAATATTACAGTAACTCAATGGGAAAATTTGGTTGTAATTTTATTATTCGGAATTTTTTATATTTTCCTCAAAAAGTCCTAGTTAGATTAATTTTATTCAATTTTAATATATAATTTCATAGCAAGTAGTCTCTCAATATCTTCTTTTGTGTAACTAAAAAAATTGTACAGTTATATTTAAATTTATTTTAAAATTCAAATTTGAGTGATTTATACATTTTTCACTGAAACATTAATTTTATTCTTTATGTTTTCATTTAAACTCAACTTGGAAGTGGAAAATGGCTGCTCGCACACCCTTAATATATCCAATAAATTATATAGGCTACTCTCAGGGGTGAATCCAAAGGAGGGGTGCTCAGGGCCCTTGCCACCCCCCTCCTCTTCAGAATTTTTTTAAGTTAGTGTTAAAATTACTAATCACAAAATTAAACCCATTAAATGTATGTCATAGTCACTACTACTTGTACTGTCACATAATATCTCACTAGCCATTGTCAATCATTGTCAATAATTGATTTATTTTTAACAATAATTTAACTAACCAAAATTAGCAAAAAAACATAAACAATGACTTTGTATTTATTTTTTCCTAATAAATTTCTAAATTACTCTGAAATTTACTCTCAAATTTTGAGGGATTTTTCCGTCAGAACATCTTGAGGAGGAACCTCTCTTGGTCAAGTCCTGTGAAAGCCCACTCCACATAACAATCCTGGATTCACCCCTGACTACTCCGTGATTATTACTATTTAAAAGAAATTGAATTATAAATAAGTGTTGTCTTACATAAGAATTTTTTTTAGATTATGAACTTTTACAATCACCTCCTATACCAATTGCACCCATTAACAATTATTACTTTACATTGGTCTAGTAACTAATGATTACACCATTTACAATTATTGCACCTACACGCTTGCACTAACTTTGTCTTGAACTTGAAAAGGTTCTTGTGGATTAACATTCAGCCATTTATGCTGGGCTAGAAGTATTTGACCCGCCACAATGAGGTTTAAACAATTAGACCTGATACCGTCGTACAGGACAGTATCACATCATCATCTAATACTACCTTGGACTCACCATATTTTCTATGTTAACCATCACGCTGACCGTGGACGTTCTGCAGACCAGAAATGGAGAAAGTGAATGGGACGTCGCTTGGACCAATTGATTTGCCGGAAGCTCTGAGCGTCACTAGACCATCGATGGCTCTACCCTGGTGTATGAATCCATGTCCGGGTTAAAATATTATATTGGTTAAATTTATCTTTGTTTAGTTTACATGTAGGGCCTTGTTAGTATTACACTAGACCCACGCTTGGTTTAGAACGTTGTATCAACTATTGTTGTAACATGTAAGGTTAACTTGTTGGGTAGTGTTTATAATATGCAAGTTAGGCATAGGAACGCTTGATTATGTAATGTTAGTTAAGTGCATTTACTGTAGGAACAGTGCTACTAGTTAGTACTGTGTTTTCATTTTATGCATTAAAAGTTAGTATCTGAAACACAGTGACATTTACATTACAGACTTTGTTTGGACTCTAGTAAGTACCTTAAAGCTTTAGGACTTTCAAAGTTATTTGTGTTACAATGAGTAAACATAAACATAGGGCAGTACCAGGAGGTTACGAGTGTCAGTTACGATCAGTTGATCATAGCCCTTTGGCTCTACACTCATTATGTTATTGTTAGTTTAAATGCACTCGCATCTATTACTTTAGTCGCTATTCCCTGGTGACCAAACACCACTCTTAGTAATATTTAGTTTGAGTGGTCGGTACCCCTAAGTGTGTGTTCCCTTACATTCCTCTGCTAAGGAATGTTTTATTTTGTATTTTTCTGGCTTGAGTCTTTAGCCGTGTTACATATACTACTATCAGGCTCTCCTAACTAGGATTCGACCTCCTGATAGACTAATTGTTGCATTGGATTAATGATTTGATAGCTTGGATAAATAAATTGCCTTCTTTGTTTATGTTAGTCACGATATATACTTTTAAGGTGATCCCTTAATAGTTTATATATGATTAGGAAGGTGTGATTTGTTTATGTAACTGTAATGATAAAGGGGCAGATTTATAGGCACTAAAAATTTGAAAAAAGACAGGCAAATAGGTACTAAAAATCACAAAAATAGGCACATAAATAGGCATTATAAAGTAAAAAAGGCAATAAATAGGCACCAAAAAGAAAAAAACTGGCACACAAAGAGGCATAGTAATGCAAAAAAAAGCACCAAAACACTCAAAAATTGTATTATTCATTCTTAAAATCCAGCATACACTTTCTATAAACACAAATTAATTACTATTAGAGTTAATTACCAAATACTTCTCAAGATTTTCAGGTGTAGATATGGTTCTGTTTACTGACAACATGTTTTTATACTGTGAAAAACTTCTCTCAACTTCACATGAAGTCATCGGGCAAAACTTCAGACAGGCTAGCTCAGCTGAGCTAAGCTTGACTTCTGGGAGTGATGTAGTTTGTCCTTCTAAGATGTCTGCAATACTTGTCATCACTTTCCACCCAGGGTTTCGCTGCAATACTCTGTTAAGTTTGTCGACGATGGCCGTGCCAACTGAGCCAGAAGCCTGATTCAGGTTTTTTCTATGCCCCGAAATCTGGATTATCCAGCTTCTTCCAAGGAATATTTGCAGCTACCATTGCAGAGCATAAGTCAGCAAAAAATTGCTCTTGGGTTTTAACGGCATTGTTAACTTCAGGAAAAATTGGTTGCGATGCTGTTTTCTTTCTGGAATTCTTCATATGTATTGCAGTATTTTTGTGAGGTGATACTTCTTCTCGCATTTTACCTAAATATTATAAATGGAAATTTTCCTCCATTAATATATGTGCATCCAACAAATTAAAATTAACAAAGCATCACCTACAAGAGAACTAAGATTACAATATTTGTTTTGTAAGATCTTTATGTTATGCTTTGGTAAATATTTACACTTTGTCGTTGAAATCCTTCAATAAGAAATGAAACCTAGTTTGAACAATAGCAAAGAATCATGCTTCACTTTTAAACGGTAGACAAAATATATAATAAAAACCTTGACTTTCAAAATTAATAATTTCATTTACCCTTTTGAAAAGGTAACGTACCTCTTTGGAACATGGCTGACAAAAAATTATTTTTCCATCCGTTGTGAAATTCCTATCACCACCAATCCACTGTTTGAATAATACACTTTTACATGATTTCTCTTTAGGTATTTTCTAATGGTTCAATAATTTACACTGAGTCCAATACAAAGAACAGATATGCACATCTAACAACAGCGTAATATACACAACCACTGAATGAACTGACACTGCTGTGCGCTAGAAGAAAATCTTCGTCACCAGTGTGAACCTATCAGATCACTGGACACATGGGGTTTTACTACCTATCACGAGTATCCACGTGGAGTAACCTAAGGAGTGAAGGAGGAAAGGGGGGAGGCGGGGGAGCCGCAAGTATTTATAAAGAAAAAAGGGGTGGGAGGAAGAGAGAGATAGAAAAAAGGCACTTCAAGGCTCCCATTTGTAAAATAGGCACTAAACAATGAAATAGGCATTTATAGGCATTATAAAGTTATCACATTATATTTGCAATCATCGAAAATAAAATTATACCTCAAAAGCCTACTTTTCAAAACAGGAATAAAAAAGGCATTTAGGGCAAAATCCGTCCCCTAGTAATGATACATCCTTGTACGATTACTGAGGATATATTGTAAACAAACTTGGGATCAAGTTTCAGACGTCACCAAGTTTCAGTGTGATCAAGGTGACTGTGCCAACGTAAAGTTTCCTAATAATTACGAGACAAAAATAAATTCACTTAGGCCTATAATTGTTATTGCCCATTTGTAATGTTTTTAATTATTGTTCATTAAAACTTATCATTTCATAAACTATTTTCTATAACTTGTTAACTTCTTCCTTGCTTCCTTCCGGTAACTATTTTCTACTAGTATATGAGATAGTTACGCACCAAACTACGTGGTGCTTTAGTAGAAGTAAAGCGAGGTGGTGCACAACAAATGACAATTTTGGGTTTACATGGTTTTGGTTGTTCTGGTGGTATAAACAGTTCTTGTGTTTCTCAGAGACTTGTTGTTGTCCTTCACACAAGACACTTTTGAACCTCAGCATGGTGCCACAATATTGATCCTTTCACATGAGTGAACACATGTGAGCGACTGTGTTACTTCACTGACCACACTGGATATGGAAGAATCTGTAATGATATTCTTGTTGCCATAGTATAAATATGGGGGTGTACACAATAAACGACCAGAGATTGTCTTATAAAGTTTCTATGTTTACCTTTTTATCACAGGTGGGGCACTTTAACTTAGAGGGATTGTTAAAACAATTCTACTCTAAGTTTGAAGTAGAAAATATATTTTACTCGACTTATTAGATTGAGCTTCGTCTAAAGTTATAAGGCAGTGGTTCCCAAACTTTTTTCTCCGAGCTGCACTTCCAGAATGAAAATTTGCTCATGCCACACCAGGCATTTTTATTAATAAAAAATACCTTCAAAACAAAAAATAAACTCCTAGCATTACTTTATTCTTAACATATAACACAGCAACTTTATAATATTATTATGAGATATCCAGAAAGTATAAAACAATACAGTTACATAAAAACATGAATCATTTACAAAATATACATATTCAATAAGGGCTATGAGCTTGTTTTGGTCATGTAAACTCCTCTATATTAGGGCTAATTCTAGCCAAACAAACTCTCATCTTCTCATCAACACAAATAAGCCTTTCTCTTTTCTGGTCTTTGATATTTGTCAGAGCTGAAAATCCCTGTTCCCAACAATATGTCGTGAAGAACTGTAGAAGAATGGATAATGCTTTTGAAGAGATGTGTGGATACTGTTTCTGGTTGTATATCCAAAAAGAGTCCAGTGGCATACTTGTGTGTTTCAATTTCAAGGTGTGATCACTCGAAATGGAGGCCATTTCCTCTTCCTTATCTAATGTCAGATCTGAGCTGTAGAAATTCACAAAGGGATCTCTAACCCAATCGAATATTTTTGTAGACAACAATGGGAAATAGTGATCCATCTTTTCTACCAGTGTTGCAAGATGATCTTGTGTGAGGACGTACAATTCATTGCTCATTTTAAAACTTTTTACCATTGGAAACATTTCATGGTTATGTTGCGTTGCTCTTCTGAGCCAGAGATGAAGCTTTTTTTTAATGCATTTAATTTTTCTGTAGTCGTGAGGATATTGTCATCACGGCCTTGCATACTGGTGTTGAGCACATTTAACCGGGAAAAGATATCGGCAAAATATGCCAGCTTTGCACATCATTCATTCTCATCCAGATGGTGGTATAATGGGTTACCTTCTTGTTATTAAGTTCTGAAACCCAATTTAAAACTTTTCTGCGAGACAGCCAGCGAACTTCAGTGTGCAGAATTAGGCATTTATGTTCTTACTCCATGTATTTGCAGCAGAGTTGAGCAAATAATCACACCTTTAATAGTTTTACTTTGATGAAGTTGACAATAAGCACAGCTTGATCTAGAACCAACTTCAAATCAGCTACAACGGTCTGGCTGACTAATGCCTCTCTGTGAGTTGTTATTACATCTGGATTTTCCTCTTTGACGAGTGACATGGGCATCTCACATTCTCCATCATCATCCGTACAGATTCTGATACAAGAACTCTCCAAATAATCAAGACAAGGTTTGGAAAATATCTTGTCCCCTGGTATGTTTATCGGGTGCCTTGCAACATAAAAACTGTGTGATTATTTCATAATTGTGAATGAATCTGATAAAAGCACTAATGTCGGTTGATTCATCAACTTGAATGGCATATTTAGAATTCTTAATACTTTTGGAAACACGCTTTTCACTATTAGCTGACACATCAACTATTCTTCTGAAAATTGAATTATTGGACAAAGGAATTTTCATAACTTCTCGCTCAGCATTTTCACCAAACAAAGTTTTCACAACCAAGCAGCTTGCTGGAAGAATTAATTTGTCAGCGATTGTATGTGGTTTTGTATCTTGAGCAATCAATTTAGTCTCTTGGTAAGATACAATCTGCATCTTATTTGATACTGACATTCGTTTTTCAAAAGATGATTGTTGGAATTTCTTTTGTTTCAAAACTCTTTCAAAATATTGTGTATTCTTATTTTCCAGATCTCTATGTTTTGCCAACAGATGTCTTTTCATCTTGCTTGCGACCATATTGGCATTGGAAAACTTCTCACCACAGTTCAAACACAAAGGCTGAGGTACTTTTTATCTCCAGTCCACGTGAAACCAAGGCTCAGATAGCTATCCATATATTGTCGACAAACTTTATTTTTTTGGGGGTTTGCTTGGTCCTGCTACTGTTGTCAAATTTGAGGAGTCTTTATCAGCACTCTGTTCAATCTGCTGGCACGGCTTTGAAGATGATTCTGGATCCCAACGGTGACTCGGATAGTCCTCATCCTCACTCACTGCTCTTGCTTTTACTTTGGATAAATATCTATCCATGATCTGCAAACAACAACAAAAGTTATTTTATTGTTAATATTAAATACACATCTTACAAATAAACTAAAAAATAATACACTATAATATTTAGCGCTGCACTTAGCACAAAGGGATAACATGATACCAATTTAAAGAGGTTCAGACACATTTTATATCATATTTTGATAATTTACATTAACATATTTTTTGATACTATTCAAATCTATTTTATATAAAAGAGATTATTAATAATTGAATAAATTTGTAAGCTTCTGGATGATTATCCGGGTTTCCATACATATTGTACGATATTATTGAAAGAGTAAAGAATTATATTAAAATGAATGTGATTCCAGAAGACTAATTTTATTTATGAAAAAAAGGAGTTGAAATCTATTCGAGAAGATATTCTGTATAAAAGCCTAGCTTTTGAAGGGGTTGAGAGATGGAAGATGAAGATTTTGTGGGATGTGTTGTGTGATCTTCTTATCTCATCTACGAGAGAATTTTCTCTTAGTTACTAACTTTTGATATGTTTAGTAGGCCCTTATATTGTCAAAAGTACATAATTAATACACATCAATAGATTTAACCAAACCAATATCATTACACAGTATCAATCACTGCACACAATAGCGAGAAGATGTGTTGAGCCTACACTGGATAATATTACGAGAAAGAGGTAGAGATAGTTGTGAGAGGCGCCACAGTTAGGAAGGGAACAACTGGAAACATAGCAGGTGTCCTATTACTGGATCAAGGTCACATGTAGAAAACATGAGCAGTAACTAGAAACTATTCTTATCATCATATCCTCCATGTCATACAAGTTGGAGGGACAATAGTTTGTGTAAGGTTGGCTAAATAAACAGCTACACATTTATTATTATTGTATATAAAAAACTTGTTTGGTTCCATTGGAAGCTTAACTTAACCCTAATTTCTTTGGCCATCCTAAATATTTCAAACTTAAATGAAAGTATCTTTTTTATATACATAATAAACTAGGTCCAAACCCTAAACTAAAAGCATAATTCTTGAATCACCCACAAATTTGTTTATTTTCTGTTAAACCCATTCAACTGTACTTGGCTGCCAAACATCTGACCACATAGTTTTATAAGGTGGTTGCATATGGATTGTAAATATGCACATAACGTTATATAGGTTAGGTATATATGTAAAGTAAAGTGGTTTAGTTGAAAGGTTATATGTTATTATAGTGCTATTATGTAGCTATATTACAAGATAACAATTGTCAGATAACTTTTTATCTTCACTTATAACTTTTTTTGTGTGTTATCAGTGATATTGGACACATATTGTAAATGTTATTGATAGAACATCTTTAAGATTGAAAATTATAGTAAACCAACATATATTTAAAATGTTAAGTTTTCATTTGCATACTGTGGTATCATTACTGTATCTTTCATTTTGTGCAGTTTATTGCTTTAAAGACCTAAATGTTGGGAACTATGAGGCAACATGGGAAAGTTTGGACACTAGACCTCGACCTCAGTGGTATGATGAAGCCAAGTTTGGAATCTTCATCCACTGGGGGGTGTTTTCTGTACCAAGTTATGGCAATGAGTGGTTTTGGTACAGATGGAAAAGTAAGTACTTTTTATTGAGTATGGTGTGGAAGTATTTAGAATAAAACACCAAACACATCATTTATAACATGGAAGAATGACAGTTTTTTTTTTCAAAAAACTAAACATTTATTTTATGCTTGGTGTGATATTTGAAAAAACTAAGTCTTTATTAAACAGATCCTTTGTATAAATCAAGCTCCACATTGTCAAGAATAATTTATTTTTCATACAGTTGCTTATTCTCAGTTTATGTTTGTTTGTGATGAGTTCTAACAGAGAACAATAGAGGAAAATATAATTGTTTTATATTTTTAAATATGTAGTGAGCTATCTAGACATGTATTCTTTTGTTGGAGATATATATATAACTCAAGTTGGTCTATCACATGAATTATTCCATAAAATGACTAATTCTAGAGCACTTATTCTCATGTTTGGCCACACATGAACATAAATATCACACATGAATAGAACAAATATACTTTGGTTATGATTAGTTTTTCAATTTCTGGTGGGTTAGTTTTGTAACTCTTTGAACTCAGTTGAGCTGACACCTCATATGCTCTCTTAAATGTCTAATTTTAAAGCAAAAATTTTCATAATTGTTTGAAATTATAATTGCTAATGCGTTTTATTCATGTGTCCTGGTGTTATTTTCAGCTGTATTTAAACAAATGTTAATACTTTATGCAAATATGAGCAAAACTGGAGCATAAACAAAATAAAAAACATAAAATTTGTTCATTGGATGGTCCAAAAATTTTTTATGTAAGTTCTTTGAAGTAATTTTCCTTACTCCTTAAGTTTTCACCCATGGTAACTATATTAATGTTTGCAAACAGCCCATGTATTCAGATTTTCTAGATATTTAGGAATCAAGAATTTATATATTTTATTTTAAGATTTATTGCCTACTATGGGTTTCTATACAATTGTGAAAAATCATCACTTATCCAGATGTGGTGTTGAATCTAATTGTGGTAACTGGTGAAAGTATCTACCAGTCAAAGCTATCCGCATTATCCACAACTGACACAATGCTATCATGTAATTAAAAAAATACACTATACTAACTTTGCTCTGGAGTGAAATGATTTATTATTAATTTTACCACTTTAACTGATCTCTTTTATGTGACTAAAATCGAGTGTTTCCCTTCGATATAATCATTTTGATTCACAAGTAGATATTTCTATCTCACTCTTACTCCTACACCACTATAATAAATAACAAATATATGTTTTAGAACAATTATTAGTTAACAGTGCAATGGTGGTTAGTCATCAAAAACAGTTGGTGTACGAATCCTAATATTCTAAACTATGAAGACAATTTTATATACTTAAGTTTACCTATTATTTTACTTCAGTATATGTTATAATCCTATACGTAATAACTTAACCAAAGCAAAAACAAATATTTAAACATCTTAACGTATAACTAGCACAAAGTGAGTACCTAAATAAACAAATTATTTATGAAACATGTAACCTAAATTAATCTTTTGTGTGTATGCATGAAATATTTGCAAAATACTAACTCAAAAGTCTTGAGTTATTTCAACTAAAAACTTAATTATTCTTTCTATATATCTCTATATCTATATCTATATCTATATATCTCTCTCCACTATTTTAGACTTGTAAGTGTGAAAAAAAATTTAACTACATATTTTAAACATAACTTGTTTTATTTGAAAGAAAAGCTTGTAAACAACAATTATAAAATCAATATCTTACCAATTAAGCTCTTGTTTGCACCTAATGCATTACTTATATCTGTGTGGGGGTAGATTGTATGTAATGGGCGGGTTGTATTCTAAAATGTTAAATGTACCAAATTAAACAGGATAATTTAATATCAACAATAGTAAGTTTTAATGGAGTTTGACATTTTTGATAATTATGATACACACCATAATATAACATTTAACCAGCATTTTTATTGTTAAATACTCTACTAAAGTGAATATAAATAATAGCAGGTGCAAAAATTAAACCTACTTTCCCGAACAGCTAAGTTGCCCAGAAGTAAAATATTGTAACACAAGCACCGAGCAGGAGGTCATTAGCTGTTCACACCTCACCGTGCAAACTGGAATTGGTTTCAGGATATTGGGGTGTGTTTTTTGTTAAACATACAATAAATATTCAAGGTTTTGATTATTAAAAACAAAACAAAATACCTACATTTAATCAGGTACACTCCATTCAACCTTAAAGAAAACAATCTTTATTTTAATGGATTACCCTATAATGTAGCTTATAAGCTGTATAAATTGATGTATTGCCCTATAATGTAGCTTATAAGCTGTATATATTGATATATTACCCTAAGATAGGTTATAAGTTGTATATATTGATGGATTACCCTATAATGTAGCTTATAAGTTGTATAAATTGATGTATTGCCCTATACTGTAGCTTATAAGCTGTATATATTGATATATTACCCTAAGATAGGTTATAAGTTGTATATATTGATGGATTACCCTATAATGTAGCTTATAAGTTGTGTATATTGATGTATATTACCCTATAGTGTAGCTTATAAGGTACATCATATGGTACTCCATCAAGATAATTATATATATAAGGTATTAAGATACATTATATCAAGGTAATAAAATGTACACACTTGCACACAAACACACACACACGCAAGATATGGAGGGACTAAGTTCAAATCTCTTTAAGGTGTACTGGGTCAGGTTTTTTACACAGACAATTTTCACCTGTTCCCATTCAACACTATCTTATCGCCTTCATGAAAGATCTGTACATTTCAATTTCAAACATTCGACTCACATCAGTTGACATGCTGACTAAACGTTGAATTCACCTGCTGACAGTGAGATCAGAGCTCAATGTCAGCTTGGTATGCTTAAAGTGGTTTTCTGTACTCTCCACACAAAAGCTGTTACATTTTCTCTTAATTCTATCCTTTTCAAGCATGTTGACTTTACTTGACTTACATTATAGGTCTAAGGCAGGTTTGTCCACTTTGCGGGCCCGGCTGCACGTGGCTCGATCCATGATTCTGTGCGGTTTGTGGATCTTTTGATGCACCAACAATCAATGTGGCCCAATTCTTCTTCTTCTTATGAACTTTATATAATTACATCATTTGGGATTATATTTTAAAATCTGTCATATACGTCATATTTAACTCCAACAATTCCACCTTGATGCGAAAAAAAAAAGTTACAAATTTCTCTAAAAAAAAGAGAGTAAGCCTTAGCATTTGATATAATTCTAATTTTCTTTTTGAAGTCACAAGTATTTTAGATTGAGTTTTATGACTTGGGAAGATGCCAATATTGAATTTTGTTTAAATATGACCCACCTATTATTTTCAGTTTTCAATGTGGCTCTTATGATCAAACGAGTTTGACACGCCTGGTCTTAAGGATCCTGGCCATGTAGTCAAGGAAACAGGTGTAAAGGATCCTGGTTGAGAGGTCTATCAAGCATTAGGCTGACATCACGAATAGTGGGACTATGGTATAGGAAGAAACAGTTTAGAAAATACAAACATATTTTTCACGATCAACAATGATATTGTTCTTTGGAACAGAACTAATATGTGATTATGTTAAAGACTATCTAGTAACTTCTCTACTCATCACTATCCTGACCTCTATTTCTGACATGACAGACTTTAAATATCATAAATGGTACATGATGATGTCACACCCTTGTAGCTATAGGCCTATTGCCTTTGCTAGGAATGTCTGGAGCTTAAAAAACCATTCACTAATACACCTAATCCAGGATTCAAACCTTGACCTTTGGACTGTTGGATAGATTGGAGTTCGAATTTTGGTCGGGTATATTAAGTGTGGTCTTTTCTAAGTTGTTTTCCAATTTTCCTTCAAGCAAATGTGGCATACACTAGTTCATAAACGTAGCCCCCAACAGGTAGTAAGAAATATAGCTGAAATGGTAAGTTTCTTTTAATTTCTATGGCCTGGGCCTATAGACTGAACTGCTGATATCTTCACTGGGAGAGAACCTTCGTTACAGACATCAGACCCGGCTGTCTCTAAGTTAACTGCTAGCTAAGATGTTTTCACAAAGCTCCACATCCTGATAAATTGATAAGTGCAGAGCTAAGAGATGCTGTATTTATTAGGTGACAGCCATCTTAGGGTCCTAAGAAAACACTAACTGGACGTGTTCTTTACATTGTAGTTAGTATGAGATAAAACATTTTCAAACCTAACTGAAAATGTTTGACTGAAATGAACATACACCTTATGTATAGAATACACTACAACTGTAATCAAGATGAGTACATAGGTCCTGAGGTTGAACCTCCCCACACCATGAATTACAAATACGCAAAAAATCAATAAAAAAAATCAACTATCATAGTAGTATGAAGAAAAGACGGGTCTTGGTCAGAAAATGAGAAAAATGGTGGCTATAAACTACCCACCTCCCCTCGCCATGTCCTATCATCCCACCGGACTCACGCTCTAGCCTTCCACCAATGTCTCCCTAATCTCCTCTCTTCACCTACCCACCGGACTCACGCTCTCTCCTTCCACCAATGGCTCCCTAATCTCCTCTCTTCACCTACCCACCGGACTCACGCTCTATCCTTCCACCAATGGCTCCCTAATCTCCTTCACCTACCCACCGGACTCACGCTCTAGCCTTCCACCAATGGCTCCCTAATCTCCTCTCTTCACCTACCCACCAGACTCACGCTCTAGCATTCCACCAATATCTCCCACTTTCTCTCTTCTTAACAGGTATTGAGTCGAATCCCTGGTTTTATTCCGGTTGTAAATGTTTAGCACAGCAAGGTCTCGGGCTAGTTCTCGGATATGACCTAAAGACTTACGGATTAACTAATCTAGATATATGTTTTAGACCCCCTACATCTTGAATACTGAATTAAATCGAGATATGATGACTTAATTCCTCCCATCCCTCCCGCTTCCTTCAATCATTCCGTTAAAGAACGATTGTGTGCCCTTCTCTCCTCCTCTACGTATCATCCGCTGGGTAGCCTAACCCTTCTGCTTACAGTTGTCACGTTCCTTAATGGAACATTCCCACTAGCTCAAAACGACCCAATCTATATGTCCGTTGATCAGTAGTTTATTTTAGCACTACGTCTTACTACCAGTTTGGGTTATACGCATATGTACTAATTACGCTAATGTGTTAGTGATGAGGAAAGTTGAATTTTGAAGAAGTGTACCTGCATTCACGTGGAGGAAAAATGGAAAGCTATTTAGGGAAAACCACCCTCAGTACGGGATTCGAGCCCCAATCTCCCTGTCATTAGAAGTCGAGTCTATTGTGACAATGATGCATTAGACAATGCGACCACTGAAATAGGTACCAGTAATTAAAAATAACATATTTGGAAATAATGTTTTTCTGTACTCTCTCCAAGCGACTTCTCATGCATGAAAAAATACATAATAATATCAATGTATCAAAATTTCTTTTCTCTCTCCAAGCTACCTACTCATGCTCTAGCCCCTTTAAGTTGTTTTTCTCTTCCCTTCCCAAGCGAATTCTCGCACTTAAAGCCTAAGTATACAATCCCCAGATCTATGGAAAATTCCCGACAGAAAATAAAATAATATCCATGTCAGATTCTCCCTCCTCTCTCTAAGCTAATTCTACCTTCTTTTACTGTGGACCATTTTATACTAGGCAAAGTACGATCGATCTAATGACTACAATATTAATCGATACCACAGGTCCTAGATGTAGCTTGAACTAAGAGGGTTAGGTTTGACCTTAAATTAGAATCAAATCTACAGCTGTATATATCAATATTACTTATTTAACGATGGCAAATTAAACCAATGTTGCGTGCATTAAGGGCTACCAGCTTCACGACAATGTTATTACATGTCCAGGACACGAAAATAACAATACAATTTTTAAATAATGAAAAGGGACGGAGAATATAACTTGATTACAGAACTTCCTAGACTAGACCGGAATATAAGGTCTGATACATTTAAACTTGCATTAGTCAAGTTTCGATTCCAAGCCAAGTAGGGTGTAATGAGGTGGACTGGATAGAACTAGCTCAAGATAGTGATAGGGTGTAATGAGAGGGATTGGATAGAACTAGCTCAAGATAGAGATAGGGTGTAATGAGAGGGATTGGATAGAACTAGCTCAAGATAGAGATAGGGTGTAATGAGAGGGATTGGATAGAACTAGCTCAAGATAGAGATAGGGTGTAATGAGAGGGATTGGATAGAACTAGCTCAAGAAAGAGATAGGGTGTAATGAGGTGGACTGGATATAACTAGCTCAAGATAGTGATAGGGTGTAATGAGAGGGATTGGATAGAACTAGCTCAAGATAGGGATAGGATGTAATGAGAGAGACTGGATATAACTAGCTCAAGATAGAGATAGGGTGTAATTAGAAAGACTGGATAGAATTAACTCAAGATAAGGATAGGGTGTAATGAGAGAGACTGGATATAACTAGATCAAGATAGGTATAGGGTGTAATGAGATGGACTGGATAGAACTAGCTCAAGATAGGGATAAGGTGTAATGAGAGAGACTGGATAGAATTAACTCAAGATAAGGATAGGGTGTAATGAGAGATACTGGATATAACTAGCTCAAGATAGAGGATAGGGTGTAATGAGAGAGACTGAATAGAATTAACTCAAGACAAGGATAGGGTGTAATGAGAGATACTGGATATAACTAGCTCAAGATAGGGATAGGGTGTAATGAGAGATACTGGATATAACTAGCTCAAGATAGGGATAGGGTGTAATGAGAGAGACTGGATAGAATTAACTCAAGATAAGGATAGGGTGTAATGAGAGATACTGGATATAACTAGCTCAAGATAGAGGATAGGGTGTAATGAGAGATACTGGATATAACTAACTCAAGATAGGGATAGGGTGTAATGAGAAAGACTGGATAGAATTAACTCAAGAAAAGGATAGGGTGTAATGAGAGATACTGGATATAACTAGCTCAAGATAGGGATAGGGTGTAATGAGAAAGACTGGATAGAATTAACTCAAGATAGGGATAGGGTGTAATGAGAGAGACTGTATATAACTAACTCAAGATAGTGATAAGGTGTAATGAGATGGACTGGATAGAACTAGCTCAAGCTAGAGATGGGTGTAATGAGGTAAACTGGATAGAAATAGCCCATGATAGGGGTAGATGGCTTACTTTCGTAAGTGCTGCAATGAACTTTCGAGTTCCTTGTGCCATATTATATCAAGTAAGTAATTGGCAATTATATTTTTTAAATTTATGTCTGAGAAATTTTTATGCTCGTTGATGAACAGCGATATTAAATTGTTCTAAAGATGTTTCTGTAAATGTTTCATTGATTTTTTGGGTGGAGTATTTCTGCAACAATGTAAATTATTTCGTTTCACATTATCTTTAGAGTTTTGTGTTTCTTTTTTTTTGCAAACTAGCGAAAAAGTCCATATGGTACACCGCAGGCCTACCATTTATTTTTTATTAGGGAGATGGCTGTTGAATCACTCGGCAGTCCCAAAATGAGTGTATTTATTTTGACCTAATATTTGTATTTATTTTAAAACGTTTTCAGCTAACGTGAGCAATTTCGTCACGTTTATGAACGATAACTACCCACCTGGTTTCACGTATCAAGACTTTGCCAAAGAATTTAGTGCCGAGTTTTTCGAACCCAATGACTGGGCAGAACTTTTTCAACTTTCTGGAGCAAAGTAAGTTTTGTACATTAATGTATTTTTCATGGCTCTTGGGATTTACTTACCATTATACTA
Organism: Timema genevievae; assembly: GCA_902155825.1. Taxonomy (NCBI): domain Eukaryota; kingdom Metazoa; phylum Arthropoda; class Insecta; order Phasmatodea; family Timematidae; genus Timema; species Timema genevievae. The sequence continues at coordinate 72,170 of CABFWO010003798.1, forward strand.
TAAGTACCAGTACTGGCTGAAATTGTGAATTATTAATAACTAACTTTTTTGTCACCATTGATGGGTTCAATATACAACCCTTTTCTCTTAGCTTAATGTCATTCGACAGCAAATTTTACTCCACAATTTTAACAACTCTATTGTTATAGATTGATTCATTGATTTCAAATCATTACAGTTCACGAGTTATTGCTCTTTTACGCTTATGGGGCTGATATTTAATATAACTAAACATTGATATTGTAATCACATGATCTCAATTGGAAGGTATGTATGTGTAAACATAGTAGATTGTGAGTGGTGAATGACATAACGAATGTTACGAGGTTGTTATGATTATTCGATAAACAAATAAACTAGAGGAGCTGACCGAAAAGGTGGTGTCAGCATTTTTTAGCAAGAAACCAAGCCGGTGGACCGGTTAAAACGGAGGTTTTGGAGCCCCTCGCGGCTGACTACACAAGACCGTAATCTAGGAGGTCACGCTGCCTGCCACGGGGTCACTTAGGCAAAGTCGTTGGGTTCTCAAGTACCAGTCAGGGTTGCCGCTAGAGTCCAGGGAACCAGGTTCGACGACCGTGCAGGGACCACCTAGTAGTCAGACAGGCAATTGGGTAAACCTCATAACACCTCGATCTGTCACTCGCTTCTTTATATTCTGTAGGTTATTCATTCTAACTTAACTTTTAACATCACATATTTAATAGATATAGTAGTAGTATTAATAAACCTTCTAAAAGCCAAGTCTAACGTAAATCACGAACCCACACAATCATATCCCTTCACCCTTATCCTCGGCCAAGGACATCCTGACTGATCCCCGAGCCCATACGGTGAAAGGGGGGGGGAAGGGTGACGATATGAAGTTTATACAGTAAAATATTATTATTACATACCTAATCACGCCGCCGTTCCCGTCTGGGGTGTCGTACACCTAAAGGGGCAATTTGCAACCAGGAGGAATAGGAATATCGTGAACGAACAAAGAATAAATAAGTTAGGAAACGAGAGATCCCTGAGGAACACCAGCAAGGATGGGATGAGAATAAGATAGGATGGCCTTCAGGCGAACCTGAAATGAGCGGTCCAACAGAAAGGATTGGAAGAGGTGTAGAAAATGAGGAGGCAGTCCAACGGAAAGCATTTTGAGCAGCAGTCCTACGCGAGACACGGAATCAATTGCACTCAGCACCACGAACCCAGTATGAACACGTCTCTAGAACCCCCTTCGGTTATCTGTTTAATGACCCAAGCTAGCGCATGGGTGGACAAATGGTGGGCTCGAAACTCTAACTTATGATTGGGAAGAAGATGATTATTCTCCAACCCGCCTCGATGGCGTAGTTAGCTAACGTGCTAGTTTCGTGCTGAGCTAGACTGCCGAGGACGGGGATATCGAGGTTAGAATCTCGCTTGGGTGAATTGGGGGTTCTTAAATTGTTATCTACTCTCTCTATGCGAATGCGGTTTCACTTTATCTGTATTCAGCCTTCCCAATTCCTAACCTATTAGCGAAATTTGTACTTAAGCATATAACCCGAACGTGTAGTAAGACGCGGTGCTAAGTATAATTATTATTATTTTTATTATTATTATTATCTTCCTACACCCAGCAAAGGAGGTGCTTTAGTATTACCCACTGCATTACCTTGCTCACACAGGAGAGCAGGACTGATGTTACTGTAAGAAAAACGAAAGTGAGAATACCTTCCTGGCTTAAGAATGGGAACCACCAAGATGGTCTTATAGGAGGGGGGATAAGAGGACAGAAGGAAGATAGCATTAAGAATTTTAGAAGAAAAAATATTGCTTTCTTTGGTACCTGGACAAGGAGAGGGTTAAACACTCTGTCAAGACCATGACCTGAGGAAGAGTGAAGATGGGAGAGAACCTTGTCCAGCTTAGCTGGGATACCTAGGGAAACACCAGTTTGAGGCTCGATAGGAATAGCTTGAAGGGACGGTTAGCTTGGAAAACAGGAACGGCTACCAAAACCCGGGACAATAGAATTAAAATGGAAGCAGGCATCCAAACAACTTACCAATGACTCCGTTCTTCCGACTTCAGACTCAATTTGCACCTCTCCAGCCCGAAACACCCAGACAAGGACTCTATATCACCTCAGTTTACGAAAATACTACAAGACAATGTTGTCTCCTAGGGAAAGGGCTTCTAGTCACTTAAGTTGAACCACCACCCTCCATTTCACAATCTCCCGGTGACAGCTACTGCTTAGAAAAGGGTAATCCACGTGAGAAGCAGGAAGACGGGCTTTTTGCCACCAGCACCTAGATATATAACGCTGCACCAATAACTTCAAAATGTGGGACGGAAGACGTAAACCCAACGTGGGTGGCATCCAGAAAGGAATCTATTAAGAGGCCACTGAAAGGACAGCATAGGTGAAGGTTTAGTAATAATAATAATAATAATAATAATAATAATAATAATAATAATAATAATAATAATAATAATAATAATAATAATAATAATAAACAACAACAACAACAACAATGATGTCTTTATTTGGGCAAAGTTAAGGCCTGTGCCTTTTCATACACTTAACCACTTACACTGTTAATTTAATACCTAAATGCTATTTATATGATAATTGAAACCTAATTATAATATTGGTACGTAGAGAATAATAATAATAAAAATATTTGCCACATAGCGAATCACAAAAAATGTACAGTAATAGATATATTAAGTTAAAATAAATTTGGAAAGTACCAATAGCTAAGTAAACAAACAATAGATATAGAGGAAAAAACATATTAGTATACACAACCATACCAAATACATTCACATCTCATTCATATCACGCATAACATTTCTATGGAGATAGCAAGTAATTTAAAAATAAAACAATATTGATATTAAATATTTAGTGGCTATCTATTAAATACATTTTTATACATCGTTATAAGATTTATAAAAACAATTTTATCTAGCGCACACATTCTTACTGTATCCCTACCTCTTTCTTCACATCGACGTTCTAGACTCTGCTCGCAGACGTTGAGCAAGCTTACGCTGAAAATATTGAATAGTGACAGCAGTTTAATATTTATATCAAGAGAATTCCAGGAACGAGTTCCAGCAACAATGAAGGAGAGAGAATAGAAGTTAGATTTGTGAAGAGGGATGGAGAGTGTGTGGGTGTCATGGGAGCGGGTACCAAAATTATGATGAACATGAAGATGGACAAGTCGTGAGGAAAGGTATTCAGCAAGGTCGTAGTCAAGGGGGGTTTTAGGGGTTCAACCCCCCCTGAAATTTTATGAACAAAATAAATAATATGACTTTATTTATGGCTCAAACAATATCATAATTAAGGTACAAGTAAAAATTAGGGGGCTGTGTTACCATAAAAATTGGGTGGCTGAGGCCTTGGTATTGAGGATATCCTGTTAACAATATTTTATTTGTAATTACAAGGGTATGTAGATGCCGTCTCTTATCAAGCCGTAGCCATTCAAGTTTGTTATAATACATAGAAATATGGTCATGGAATCGTAAACTGAAGATAAATCTTACACACGTGTTTTGAAGTTTTTGTAATTTAGTTGCAAATTCGTCAGTAACTGGTATGACCAGATAGAACTCGACGCTGATTGGCTTAGAGCTGGTCACGTGACCACGGCCCTCGCTCTCTGATTGGTTGTTGGCTTTACCCCTCCTCTGACCCCTCCCTCAGCCTCCCCACCCAGTTCCTCATGTCCCCATTTCTACAGTTTATTCTTGTTGAAACTTGTTTGTTCCTGTCTAATTTGGTTTTTATGTGTGCTCATTGGTTTTTTATGTGTACTCAGTGGTTTTTTATGTGTGCACATTGATTTTTTATGTCTGGGTAGGATTGGGAGGGGCGTTGGAGTTAATTTATTTATCGGTAGAGGGAACATGCAGTCCACGGTGTCGGGCGCTTCTCCCGTGGCGTGTCTGCATCGCTAACTAGGGAGTGAACAAGCAGCACGAACCTCTCCTGACGGCACCGTAGCGTAGAGTGTGATCATCCGACAATGGTTCCCTCTCTCAAGCCCCTGAATCTATTTTGGTGTCACAACCCTCCCCCTCCCGATCTATTTGGGAATGGATTTTCCCGGTGACGTCATCGCAACTCTGGGGCCAGTTTGGCGGCTCGACAAGACATGTTGAGACAGGAATAGATTGTGACATTGAAACGGTGAGCTAGTACATGAGGTCATTGACCCTGACAACACTCCCTTTTCCCCTTCTATGTGGCAATGAGTTTTCCCGATGACGTCATCGCACTGTCGCAACCCTGATGACTCATATATGGCGCCAGATTGGCGGCTCTACAAGAAAAGTCGAGACAGGAATAAATTGTGACCATAAGGTCCTTGACCCTGTTCATGCTTGGTGCCGGTTTGCCGGCTCGACAAGTCGAGACTCGTATCTGGTTACACTACGTGTAAGGGAAAAACAGGTTTTGCGTGAATAAAACACGATATTACAAAAATATATTTATTATACATTAAAGGTTTCACAGACATACATAATATTTATTATAGATTAAAGGTTTCACAGATATACATAAAATTTATTATACATTAAAGGTTTCACACACATAGATAATATTTATTATACACTTTTACAGGAATGACGCACATATTCGTTCATATGTTTTTCTATAGTGTCTTTTAGATGTGTTAGTAAGATAGTTTTTAGTTCACAATCCAGCATGATATAGTCCAAACCGACGACTTGACGTGTATAGTAGGTAGCACTGATAAGATCCAGGTTTCTGATGTGCATTTCCACCGTAGGCTGTTTGAGGTCGATGGCATCCACTGATTCTGTTAGCATGTCACATACATCTACAACGAGTGTGTCGATAAAATCTTTACAATAGCGTGCGACGGGTGTCGACCATATATTCCGTCAGTCGACGGTGACGTCGATAAGGTCCCACACATCACAAAGACGTGCCCAGCTAGGTGATAGATAGTTGACCCGTTTGAGTCCGGCGTCTTGTTTCTCGCTGATGACGACCATACGATCACCGAACATGCGTATAAAAGAGATTTCATGATTAGTCAGACTATTCTTCTGAGGAGGCTGCGTGTTGCTGTAAAACTTTGATATGACTGACTTGTAGCTGCCCAGTTCTTGCCACTCTGTGCGGTTAAACACCGCACAATTCCCTCCACAATTTTCTATCTGGACACAGGGCGTAAAGTCGTTCTTGACGCTCATGCCAACGATGACTCGCTTGGCGTTGACTTCATCCAGTGGAAACAAAGTGTTAAAAATACTGGTGATGGTGAGCGACTTCACCGGGTTTGCTTTGCGGGTGCAAACGCCTTGGCCTTCCATGATGTTTGATCGCTTCGACGAGTATTGTGGTTGTGGCAGGTATGCCATCGGGACACCTCTTTTATAGGCGCACGCTGATTGGACGCAATCTCTTGAGGGGCGGCAGGACCCTAGCGTATTAAAAACTGTGTTGTAATATCTCACCACCTTATCGTCGTTGCCTTTATGATTGGTGGGCGAGAATAGGGCTAGGAAAGTTTTCAATGGAATGTTCTGGGCGCGATAGAGAAGGTACATGAGACAGTAATGGCCGCAAACGTTTGTAGCTATGCTTTGAAGTTTTATCATGTTATGAGACGTGTTGGAAGTGTTTTTGCGTACAAATACCAGATGTAACTTAAACGGAGGGGAAAATCCATAATTGTCCAAATATTCTCCCACACCGTTCTTGTCCTAAAGATGGCGACCAAAAGCGTCCAAGGCTTGGTGTGTGGATCCGTGTTGATGATGAGAGTGGCAGGTCGCGCTATATATGCGGGTAGTTGATCAGCAGGAAAAACACCCGACGTACAGAACGGAACCACAGGTTTGTTTTCAGCGCACGTCTTATGATGTGCGTGTCCATCTTCAATCATCCAATATTGAAGTCCCAAAACGATGGAGGCCGAACAGAAATTCCATACAGAACTATGTGTCATGCACATGGTGCGGCCCAATTTAAGTGTTTTCAACGACGAACAACCTCTGTTGTACAGATCTACGACGGGCGTAGGTGTGTATTTGACTAGAAACATTTTCTTTTCTGCCCATTGACGTAGACGGTTTCTGTACGTGCTATGGCACGGGAGATGAGGGATTCGAGCAGGCTGTAATCCACATCACCGCTATCCCAGGGAATACCGTGCAGTTTGTTGACGATATAGTCGGATTGCTTTTTAGCAGTGGTGAAAAGTTCCTGGATAGCGTATGGGGATTTTAGCACCCAATGTTGAAGTAATGTATCGCATACAGATAAAACACTCAGTTGCTTGACGATAAACTCTTTGCTGTCGTCGATGAAGCTCTGGAAATCCACAATGACGTCCATGATTTAAATGATGAGTGGAAGGGGCGGGAAGCCGCTTATATTAACTCCCATAATCGGTCACGACGTTTCTGTCCTTGTCGATGGTGATGATGTTTGCA
>CABFWO010003799.1:0-78620 GCA_902155825.1 Timema genevievae
ATAAACCTTAGTAATTTTCTTATGAATTGCGCACTATACACTATTCGCTATTAGTTATGAATTATGCATGAATATAAACCAAGCCTAATATATTAAAGATTTTATTCGTATTTGTACAGTATTACCTGTAAAACTGAATTGTATATCCTTTAATGTAAACGGTTCTTCAGGCAAGTGTGGTATAATACTTCAATATTTTCAAATAATAACACTTTTAATCATCTGAGACATGTTTTTGCAAAAGAACTTTGAAAGAAACCGTTAAATCTCTCTCCTCCCCCCCCTCCAAACCCGCCAACAATGTAGCAAACGATAAATTTGAGCATCATGCTTTGGACCTTGGCACTGCATTCAGTAGAATATAGGGATTACTGGATAGTACCTATTGTTGGAAGCATTTATCTCTATAATATAACTGGATGGACATACACATACACATTGCCAAATACCAAAGCGTGACGCTCAAGTTTATCGTCTGCTACAGTGTAGGGGGGGGGACATATTTAACGGTTTCTTTCAATGCTCTTATGCGAAAACATGTCTCTGATGAATAAAAGTGCTATTGTTTGAAAATAGTAAAGTACTATACCATAATTTCCTGAAGAAGCACTTACATTAAAGGATATACAATTCAGTTTTACAGGTAATATTGTAAAAATACGAAACTTGTTATTTATGTTTATTTGTAGATTAGTATTATAAACTATTTATCTATATACAATGAAAAGAAGAACACAGTTCACACTTTACATTGCTGCCATTGGACAAAGCGGTAATGGTTGCCTCTTAAAGAAAATCGATCGTCACCGCCCAATCCCCCGACCTTTCTTATACCTTCTTCCAAATATAATACAATTACCTCATAAAGCAAAAAGAGGTTTTCCTTATAGAGATACATTATATATTCGCATCCAAAGTCCTTTTCCTGTGTTTGTCCTTTATGTTATACCTTTTCCATGTTCCTATCATTCTTTACAATTTTCCATTTTCTACCTTTTGTGTTTTTTTGGTTTCCTCTTTTAGGAAGTTGCGTTGCGCGTTTCACACTCCTCCCTGATGATGAGTTCTGAAAGAACGAAACCGAGCTTTAACAGTAGTGAATGGGGTCGGTCTGAGCGGGAGCCATAAAGGTGGTTTATATTTTGTTTTGGTGTTTATGTGTGTGTATTTTAGTATGTGTTAAGATCCAAGAATTGATGTGATGAGTGAAAGTGATTAATTAAAACGAATAAAGTAGATTATTTATTAAAAAAACTCTGGTTTCTTCATTAAAATTGCAAGGAAAACAGGAGCAAATCAAACTAATGAATTTACATTTAGGCCTATGCAGGTGGATGAACAAGATAAAAACAACTTTTTCTAATGCTTGGTTTGGTAAAAAATTGTGGCTAACTGTGAGTGAAGAAAAAGAGAGCTTATTTTGTTTTTATTGATTATTCATTGGTGGTGGTGTGTTGTAGACAATGATAGGCTATAAGGATCTTAAAAATATAAGTGAAAGAATTTAAAAAGTGAGGAATGTGCAATTCATTTGGAAAATGCATGTAAATTTAAATCCTTTGGAAAGGTAAATATTACACCATAGAGAGATTCTGTGGTCAAAATTTAGGCTCAAAACAATGAACAGCTGTTAAAAAAAATGCTTATATTAGACAGAGTAATAGATGATTAAAATACTGTGGTTAAGTTTGTTCACCATAGCTTTTTATCTGAATGACAGTTGAAAAATAATATATTTAGGTTTTGGGTTGCCAACACTTGTAAAAGATCAAGATTTTGTTATAAATAATACATTTTTTAATTTCATGTCATATTTTACATTCAAAATAAGGTAAACTTAAGTTTTCTCACACTATTTCATTACTTTTAATAATTTCTTTTTATCCAATCCGAAATAATATTTTTAACATAACTAAAAGTACTTATTCTTCATTTTAATAATATTTAGCACAGCGTCTTACTACCCGTTCGGGTTATACGCTTAAGTACTAATTACGCTAATGGATTAGGAATTGGGAAGGCCGAATTTAGAGGAAGTGAACCCGCATTTGCGTGGATGGAGAGTGGAAAACCATTTAGGAAAAACCACCCCCAGTTCACCCGACCGAGATTCGAACCTCGATCTCCCCGTCCTCAGCGGTCGAGCTCAACACGACTAGCGCGTTAGCCAACTACGCCACCGAGGCGGGTCTTCATTTTAAAATGTTATCGATTATATGTAATATAGTGCATACCTTACTACGTTTTATTACAGGCATTGTATTTACTTGAAAAAGAGAAAATACTTGTCCTTTTATTTATATGTATGATACATTATTTTATTATTATTTTACCGTATTTCGAAATAGTTAACTGAATAAAATATTTTTATCAACTGCTTGGGTGCACCATCAGAAAAGAACTTGTTTGTGTCATGATCAATCACATGGTTTAAATTCGTCAGTCACCATTTTGAAGCTATGTTTGTTAGAACCTTTGTAAAATTGATGTTAATAATATTTTTTTTAAGTGGGATAAAACGCTAAATAAGCGTTGTGCCCAACCTCTAATAGATATAAATAATATTAGCCTAAATTACTGTTGTTAACTATCACATTCATACATTACCATTTGTTTTAATTACAGCTATCCAAAGTGACAGGTGTCAGCTTATGGGTTAGGGATACATAAGGGACTATTTCTAGTAACTTTTTAGCTGTCATCCCAAGCAAACTCTGGTCGCAAATTTACTATACTCATGAACTGGCGTTAAGAGCCCACAATGAAAATCAAGAATCATTGATTTTTAAAAACCAGGAAAACTTAAATGAATCTAATTTAATATGCTAACACATCCTGAGAAATAATCATTACTGATAAGCTTTGACCCGGCCCCACCAAAAATAAAGATCACACGCCACCACTATAAACCATTAGAAATTATTGTGAAATGAAAGGATAGGAACCATATTTTCAAAACCATTGAACTCTTACAATGGTAGGCCAAGTAAAAAAATGTTAGTTTTTAAAAATATTTAATAAAATATCTAATACAAAACATTTTGTTTCAATAGCATAAAACCCATAGAACATGTTTAGTTAACAAAAACAAAGGTAGGCCCCGCCTTATCTACACTAACATACAAAGGCATGCAATTACATTTCAGTTTCATTTCTATGAGTCAAAATACAAATGAAGCAATTAAAAAATGGGCATTCTTCTATTTTAGAGATGAAAATTCATCCAATCACCTTGCTGAAAATTTTTTAAATTATCAATAAAGAATTTACTCTACAAGCAAATTCAACATGATGTTTTTATATAAGTTTCAGCAGCCATCTGAGCTCTCACTTTTCTTTTAAATAAATGGAATCCATAAAGGAAATATCTCAAAGATAACATACAGCCCAGATCCATAACTCCATACAAGTACAGTCCTTACAACTCAAATATTGACAAATGAAAAATGGGCAGTTTATTGTTTGTTTTCTTTGGTTAAAATCACACTCTAATGTGGCAAAATCTATCACTCGGCAAGTTAGTGATCTGCTCGCTAAAGTAAATTATTAATTTAATACCTTCATTCACTAATAATACTAATCTACCATGAAAGAGTTATAAAAAAAAAGGGAACCTGTACTGACTAACTTCTTTATCAAACCTTTTGGAAAGTAAATGCACCGTCTATACAAAATCTATTAAAATCCTCCTATGTTCTCTTTGTTGTTAGCTATTTAAGCTTAATTTTTTCACCATCTTTTGCGGAGGTTACCAATCAGTACTGGAAATCAAATTGCAGTTCATCAAGTGAAAGTACAATGATCAACGTTGAATTGCATTAGCAGAGGTTAAAAGGAAAACACTTAGTGTGTGCAAAGGTTCAAAGACTTCAAATAATCATCATCTTCAATTTGGATGAAAAAAAAAAATCTGGAGCTGACAAATACAAAGCTTTGTCAATAAAAATATTTAAAGATAAAATACTCTGTTCTATTTCTCTCATTTTGAGCCTTTAAGTAAATCATAAATTAAAATTCACTTAATAAAAATCTAATAATTGAATTGAATGTTGAGATAACTTGATGTAGCAGCTTTGGACGAAATATGTTTATCATATTTTAGATATAACATTTTTAAAATTATATTTTAGTACCTAAAGTTATACAATTTCTGACAGGAAAGATTTTGTTAAATTATTCAATTCGGCTTCGAGAATATTTAATATGATTGAATTGACAGCTTTGGATTGAAAAAGTGGACTTGGCACATCACTAGGAGTCACTCAATATAACAAGTCAAGGTGTAGTTCTAATCATAAGAAAAGCTTCATTCCTTGAAACTGGTGGAAGTAAGGCCCATCTTTCTGTGGATCTGTCGTGGGCGGAGAAGGTGGAGACGCGACCGTGTCGGGGGTAAAGGCTGTGGGATTTTTTTCTGGCTGATGTTTGGATTCAAGGGCAGTCACAAACTTGGGGTTGGATTTCCTGAGAGAGTAGAATTCTCGAGCTGCCTGTCTCAGTCGAGACATGAAATCTGGTAGACCTGTGAAGAAAGCAAATTACTTTACATCTAATTGTTCTCAGAGTGGCCACAAAACCAAAATTTAAAAAAATAATCAAAATTTACCTGACTACCTAGTCACACCCTAAACAAGCGAAAAGTGACACAACTTTCATTCACTTCCAACCAAGCTCTCGACCTTGCGACAAAACAGCTTGCAAAACCTGCCAAATACATCTTCCAGCAACCAATTTCTCTAACATAGCCAATTCTATCCATCCCATCAAAGGCAGTCACACCTGTGAATCTGATAACCTAATTTACCAACTAGAATTCCAACAATGTAATGCACAATATATTTGCCTCACCATTGAAAATTTCCATAAATGCATACCTCTACTCATGTCCTCGTCTTTGAGGAGTGCTACACTGTCAAGTCTTAAAATCATTTAACAGAACAGAATATAATATATCCCAGTTAAAAAGATGGGAACTGGCACATCAATGGATTACAAAGTCTAGAATACCACCCAAACCAAATATCCATTAATTAGGCCTGATTTCAACCTTGTCTCTACAACCTGCAATACACATAACAATAAATGAACCTCCAAAGAATTTCAGATCCCCTAGAGAAGTTTCTATATTTATATACAGACTTTGGCTTAAAAATAAAAAAATTATAATATCATAACAATCTATGACAAAGATAAAATTTTAACTTTTTTCTTTTTTAAGGCCAATATTTATAATTTTGTTTGACAAATTTATTCAAATAATACATTCATAATGCCAAAGAAGCTTTCAATGAAGTAATCAGTTTTGGAGCATTTTAATGCAATAAATTTGTTAAAACTTATTAACATACATTAGACATTTCTGAAGGAGTCAGAATTGGAGTCTGAGTTGGACAATAAAAAAAAAATTGAGAAGTTGGAGTCAAAGGCCTTATAAACTCAGAATTTTCATTTTATATACAAATCTTGAAATCGAATCCTAGAAAACATGGTAATTATAAGAGGGTTTACTTTACTACCTTAATTCAAAAGTTGCTAAAGGTTATTTGGAATAGAGCATTAGACTAAATCATGTTTTAAATTAGGAGGGATAGCCAGTCGGGATTGACAGTCAACCCTGTAGTCAACTAAGAGCAACAGTTCACTCTCTTAATCTGTAGAAGCTGCATGTGGTTGTGAAAGTTCAACCATTAAAAATGTGATTTTTAATGTTTTATATAAACAATTTCTACTCCAGTATCACTCAGGTATATGTGGTGTGGTGGCTATCCCTCCTATTTGAACCTTTGAGTTAATAGAACTAGAGAAAATAAATATAGAGACTAAATGTAAACTTTTTATTTATATAATGCATTCATAATAACATTTATACATTCAGTTGAATGTTAAATTAATGGTCTGAGGTGTGGTTGTTAAGTGGGTCCTGAAATTATTTCGAGTTGAGCAGTATAAAAGCTCTAAAACAAATTCCAGCACTAACACTTTGAAATAAAGTTGTTTATATCATGAATTCGATATTTTCTCAAATTCTCGAAAATTAAACTCCTTTAGCATTCAAGGGATACAAAGGTCCCATCACTAGCTACAAGTGAATCTACCCAATTTTAATAGTCAATAATGAGGTGACCCACTTTGGTGGTTCAATGAACAAAGATGTCACTCTTGCATTAGACTGGACTGCCAAATTAATGAGGAAATTGTAGTTCAGATCCCGGTACAGTGTATTGAGGGTGATTTTTCTCTAATTATTTTCCAATCTGCCTCAATGCAAATGTGAGTACACTTTCTCTAAATTCAACCTTACTCATTCCGAACACTTTATCAAAGTTGTGTTCAACCCAAACAAGTAGTAATATGCTTTGCTAAAAAATAATGAGGTGACTCTAAAATGTATGTATTAGCTGTTATCAAATAAACATGGAAAATATAAAACAAAGAGGAATGGGAACCAATAAAAGGAACACAATAATGCTTTCACATTAAAAATATGAACACAGTTTACACTTAACACTGCCGCAAGTGGAAAAAATGTAATGGCTGCCTTTTGAAAGAAATTAGTCATATCTGCTTTTAATCTCTTTTTATAGATTTTGTTCAGTCGGAATTATTTGTGAAAGAGTGTGAAATGCTAAATGCGACTTCCTGAAAGATAATTTCATGCATTTTAAAAGTTTGTACAGAGTTTTTCTTAAAGAATAGCCTGTCATGAATTGCTACAAATGTATAATGCTTTGTGTAAAAGATCCCCAAATGATAAAATTTGATTAATTCATAGATTTACAAAAATGTATTTAATTTATAAAAATAGTTAGAAACAAATGGTTTTTTCCTTTACAAAAGTTTAGTTAGAAAATAAAATACAAATCTTTGTAATATTCTTTAAATCACTTTAAGAAAGAGATGAACAATATTTCCTATGAAACTAATATAGAAAAAAGTTACTCACGTACAAAAAGATATCTTTAAATTTTTTGTCATAACTTATTTAAATTATTTTCTTGGTCAAACTGATTGGATTTATTTTATAAGCAGTAATACTAATAAAATAACACAAAAAAATAATTCAACTTTTTAACATAACGGTTGTCAGATATCAGTACTTACCGCTCATAGCAACCCACGCAGTCACTGAGGATGGGATAGACACACCGGCATCATCAAAATATGTCAAGGAAAACTCTATTCCCGGCTGCAACAAATTAAAAATATATTGTATATTAAAGTTAAAGTTCCTTAAAGGAATATCTCCGAAAATTTAAAACAATGTGTGAAGTTTATAGTACAATAGTTTAAGAAGAAAAGAAGGGAAGAAATGAAGAGAGCAGTGTGTTTTTCTATCTTTTCTTTCATAAGTAATTTATTTATTTTCACACATAATACATTGATAAATTTTAAATTAATAAAGAAACATAAATGAAATCATAACACACACCAACCCCTTTGGGTTCTCGAATGATACATACAATATGGTAATAAATTAAAGTTTATCTTATTTTGTCCATCCCCAAATTGGGGTACAGTGTCCATTTAAGTGGGGGGAGGGGGGGTTTATGTCCCCTTCACGCTGCTCATATAGCCTGGTCGGCAATCACACTGGGCAACACACGCACTTTCACTGGACTCGGCCTACTGGCCGGCATACCCCACTATCTGGCCTCCCCTCCCAGTCTCACACGACTAGGAGAGGGGTCACGAACCCCACGATTGGACTCCCAGGTCACCTGCCAACTTCGACGAAGGGATTCACGACCCGCACCTGCGTTCGGCGGTAGGGATGGCCAGGGGCGTCGTAATCGCCGATGCCCCGGACGATTAGGTTGGAGCTGGCTTACGCCCGACTGAAAAATCACTCCGCCAGCCTATGGACACGGCTGTCCAGGGACGGGAGGCCTGGCATTGTCAGGAGAACGCGGTTTGGGATGCGGGGCGGAGCCCCGAGGATCAGGCGAAGGAACCGGTGGTTTACAGCACGGAGATGATTGTACCTGTATCTAGGTAAGTAGGAGTATACAGGAGCGGAGTAGAGAAGGATGGACATCACACAGAGCAGAAAAAGTCTGATCTTGTGGCCGTATGCCAACGGACTGACCGGGCGCAACAGAGGAGCCAGCTTCACCATGACGCCCCTGGCCCTACCCACCGTCGAACGCAGGTGCGGGTCCCAGCTGCATTTCGCGTCCAGGGTCACACCCAGCCACCGGACTGTTTGCGACCACTGGACCGCGGCACCCTCCACGCGAAGTGGCTGCAGGGGGCCCGACGGCCGACGCGTGAACAAAATAGCCTGCGTCTTTTGGGACTGGATAGCGAGGGATCGAGATCGAAGGTAGGCCAACAGCCCCCGCATCGCGAAGGTGAGTTTGGCCCAGACCACCTTAGCGTCCGGGGACTGAGCCAGGATGGCAGTGTCGTCCGCGAACTGGAACAGCGCCGTGCCGTGCGGAACGGGCATGTCTCGCACGAACAACGAGTAAAGGAGCGGAGACAGGCAGGAGCCTTGGGGGACCCCTGCCTGAATCGGTCGAGGTGCCGAAAGGGTATTCTCGACTCCCACTCTGAAGGAGCGGTCGGCGAGAAAGGAACTGAGGAGACGGAGTAAGGGAGGCGGGATACCCGCCTCGGCGAGAGCGGTGAGAAGCCCGCGGTGGCTGACGCTGTCGAACGCCCCTTTGACGTCCAACACCACGAAGCCTGTCTGGGCCCTGGCGTTGAACGCGCCGGTCACCAGGTCGACTACCTTGGTGACCGCGTGGATCGTCGACAGCCCCTTCCGAAAGCCGAATTGGTGATCCGGCAGGAGGGGGTTCACCTCCAGCCAGGCCTCCAATCTAGCCAAGATCATTCTCTCCGCCACCTTACCGACGCAAGAAAGGAGGGAGATGGGTCTGTAGGACGCCGGATAGGCGGGGGGCTTACCCAGCTTATGGATGGGAACGACGTACGCCGCATTCCACTGGTCCGGGAAGTAGAGCAGTGTCAGGACGGTGTTGAGTATACGGAGGAGAAGGACGAACGCCTTGCGAGGTAGGTGGGTGAGGAGGAGGGCGGAGACTGAATAAAAGACAATATAACTATAACATAAGAGATGAACAGTGGTCGTCTCTTTCTTTCAAGTGGGTCAAACAAGCCTGACATACAAGTGTGTGTAAAAGTGTAGAACAACAATATTACAAGTGCACATTCAACAAGCAGATGTGACTGATCAAAGAAAAGTCATAATGAGGTGGCCCAGTGGTTAAGATCAAATACAGACGCACTATTTTAAACGAGTGATGAATTATAGGACAATATGTTATTTTCACAAGGATTTTTCAGCACATTTGCATTGAATTTTGTAGTTGTGTAGACTCAGGGCCAGTTTTAGTTTCAGATTTAGTACACCTAAAGTGCGAGTCGATACTAAATACAGGACGACACCTACCTAGACCAAAATGGAATGGGCCAGTTTCGCATATGAAACTGGCCCATTTCATTCAATTGCAGGTAGGTGACGTCTTGTATTTAGTATAGCGCCGCACTTGAGGCGTACTAAACCTGACTATGAAACTGGCCCTCAAGCAAATCTATAATTTTACACAAAAATATAAAATAGATGTGTCTGCCAGTTCAAGTTTTTTTTAATTTGATTCCATCTTGAGCAAACTTTTCATAAAGGTCCTGAGTATAGGGTCGAGTCGAGCCTGAGTTTAATAAATATATAATTTTAAAACTTATTCCCTCTTATATCTCTGTCAAAAACTTCCTCTTCCCACTGCTCAGAATTTGCTCCTATTGCGTCAAGTCCAACTACTCCCACCATTCACACTGTCCCAACAAAGCCACCTTAACAGTCACACCATTTGATCCTTAGCATCCCTCTCCCCTTCGGAACCCTTAAGGAGTCCGAAAACCTCTAGAACTAAACCGATGCCATTTAACCCACAAACCTAAGCAGGGGATGTCCATTAGCTGGGAGGAGTTTCAGTGGGATTTCACATCAATTCTACTTCAAGGTGAGTCCTATAAGTAGACCTGCGAGACACCACCTTGACGTAGCCCCCGTGAGAGGATAAGTTGCCATTAAAAAAATCATAGTTTTTACAAATGATTTACACACAGGAAGGGTTATAAGTTCATGGAAACGCATACAAAGTGAGCCTTAAACACTCATAAATTACCCTTCACGCCATACAAATATCACCTGTAGAGTGATCTAAGTTCTTTGATAAACAATGCCAAGGAGATGGAGGTCAGAACCCCAGTAAGGTACAGTTGGGGAGGAAGGGTGTTCCATCCTCTCGTCAAGCAAGTGCTGACACATTTCCTTTAAGTTATCCTCCTCAAACTTGCATAGTATATTAAGTTGTTAATAACCACTGTGGAGAATGCATTATATAAAATGTAAAATACTGTATCTACGTTTTTCTGGGAGAAGCTCACAACTTCTACCTCAAATTGACGAAGGACCTTTTCAAGTAGAACTAATTGATCTGATCTGCATTAAGTTATCATTTTGAAGATGTAGGGATGGTGCAGTTTTGGACTAACATTGATTCAAGCATGTTTCCAAACTTAAAATAGGCTAGCTTGATTAGTTCTTATTAACTATGATGAGGTTGCCAATCATCCTTTTTGTATACGAACGTTATCAAGTGCAACACCATACCTTAGTGGGAAATAAGTGGCTATAATATTGTCTGAACAGCTTTGACAACATATGAACCAACACTTTTCCCATTAACGGTTTATATTTTAACTAGGATGATTTATGTTTAAATGTATTTGATATGATTTATTTGTTCATATTTGCTAGTATTATTTTAACTTTAATATTGTCACTGAAATATATCATTAAAATGTATAGTCAAACGTACTACATTTCACTTTCACCCCCCAAACCCCCTATTAAAATGCAAAAGTATAATCTAATAAAGTTCTAAACTACAAACAGACTGAATTAAATGTCTGGCCCGCTTGGATAACTAATTGAATAGCCCTACCCTAAATAAAATAAAAAAGGTGCCCCTGGATTTTTTTTTAAATTTTAGCTTTGTGTTTGACATATCATGACTGACCTCACTGAAAGAAGTGTATGCCTTGATGACCATGTAAGACCAGTACTCCTTCACGCGATGGTTCTCAGACTTAGCCGGGCACTCAGGGTGGCTGGTCGACTGGTTCATGACGACAATCAGCTTGCGGTCCCAGTCTACTACATATCGCCTGTTGAACACATAGTCTCTGTTGGCGAACAAGCGCTGAAACAAACATATGACTTTGTAGTCTCAGAACTATCTCAATCCCATGAAAGGAAAAAAAAAACACCCAAGGACAGGTCCTTCGAATCTCCAAATCCTTAGAACTTTGAAAAGCCTTTAAGGAATCAAGATATGATTTTTAAATATTTTTTTTTTTTAGAATTTAAAGTTGAATTTTTTTATAGCTATAATTTAACACTAAAATAAATGTGAATTCAAATAATAAAAATGAAATGTCAACATATATAGTGTTTGCCACTATTAAATTGCAGTACAGCTCTTATCCGCTTGAGACATATCAACAATTTTTGATATTCAAAACTTATTAAGTTATACAATGTGCATCCATGTAAAGTTAGGTTTGAATCATATATCAATAATTGTGTATCATCATCATCATCATCATCACCACTGTATGAAGTCCAATTTTTACATTTGAAGAAAAGTCGAATCGAATAATATGAGATATTTCCTGAGGTGAATCAAAGTTTAAATATATCACTCGACAATGAACAACGTTTATATTAACAAGCTTATAATTACCTTATTTATGATAAATAAATAAGGTAATTATAAGCTTGTGGATTTAAGTGATTAATTATTTAATATTTAGTATATTATCTTCAATTTCCTCTAGACTATTTCCATTTTTAATTGTTAAACTTTATTAACCTTACATTTATTGTCATATATCCATAAATTATTTTACAATTATATTGGTTTTCCTCAGACATGAAGATGATGTAACATATTTTTGTAATACAGAAACATTTTGTCATAGAAGACTAAGGCCTAATCTTACAATGTCACGTTAAAGTCCTTGTAACTTAACCGTTGGTTAAACTTGGCGTTGCGTTTTACAATACTATTTTGATGTGCTCGTCAAGTTACGGACTTGTGCCTTCAATTAGTTCTTGTAATCAAGCTTCTCGGAGCACTAGATATGTTCCATAGCTTTTGAATGGCTTAATTTGAACCAAGAGATTGTAAGTAACTATTTAAATGTCTGTGACGTTATGGAGTTGTTAGGAAAACAGATTAAAGTATAATGCATTTTTATAACACACATTTAAAACCCAACAAGCAATGATAATAAGAGAATTCTCAATGAAAGAGGGCTAAACAAATATTAAAACTCCTGCAGTCAGTTTTTGGTTAGAGTTTGATAAAAACACACCCAGCCTCCTTTCTGCCAACAAACACAAAATCTCAACAAAGGTAACTTGTGTAAAATCTGTCACTCAATCCCATCCCTCCCCCCCCCAAAAAAAACCTGCAACTCTAATAATGGATTGGTACTACTTACAGGCCATTGCATTTCCCAGTACACAATGTTGCTGGTTGTTTTGGGGTCGGACTCTAGGATCTGAAGGTTGACTGCTGTGTTGTCCCACTGCTTGCGGTACTCTGTGTCGATCTGCACCTGGAGAAAGTCCTCCGCTGTCACGTCATTATAGTTTCCGTACACTGGAACAACACAAATCTCAAAATGACACCTGGGCAGGAATTTTAACCCTCTCCACCTCGAGTGTTCTACTGATTGAGGTACAAAGCATCTCATCCTTGTCAGTGTGGTCATTCAACTATATAAACATGATAAAATATATGTTAAGACTTAGATATTGTCATTTACAAATTGCAAAGATATGTGTTCAAATTATTTAATTTATAAAATCGAATATTGAAGATAAATTTAATCATAATTAAAACCCTATACAAGTTGTTTGTACTCTTAGACATATCTGTTTTTCCTTTTATAACACACTTTGTATAATATATAAGATATTTACCTTGACTCAATATTTGTTCATTGTACGAGTCAAATTGGTCATACTAACATTTAAAACATATTAAATAAACAATTGTCAGATTAGTTTTAACGAGAATGAGAAATAAAACTTATTAAAACAAATTAAAAGTATAAAATATCGTAACCATAAACATTCAAAGGTTTTATGATTTTGTTTATAGTATAAAAGTTACAATACAAAAAAAAATTCTTAAAAATTCTTTTAATTCATCTAAGTCTTATCTGAATGATTGTCCCGTTACTCCTTTAGGTGTTCCAGTTTATGATGTAGATTTCTGGAAGCTTAATTGGCCGACATGTTTCGGTACTCAAGTTATCGTACCATAATCATGGAACTGTAAAATTAAAATTAAAGACTCTAGTAAAGAATGTTGAATAATAGAACAGTTAGATTGAGTAGAATATAGAATGTAAAATATAACATTAAAAAGGAATTATTTAATATATTAAATATACAAAGTGTATTATAAAAGGAAAAACAGATGTGCCTAAAGTACAAACAACTTGTATAGGGGTTTAATTATAATGACATTTATCTTCAATATTCGATTTTATAAATTAAATAATTTGAACACATATCATTGCAATTTGTAAATGACAATATCTAAGTCTTAACATATAGTTTATTCATTTACTCCTTCCTAAATATTCCTTTAGAATGTTTTCTAACATGTTATATAAACATGACACAGTGAAAGGTGATCATGGATAGCTCGATCAGTGTGTAAAACCAAACAGCAAGGAGTGAGATCCCTATCAGGGTGTAATTGATCAATATTCACACAATCACTAGATCAAAATAATCTGACACTTAGCTCAGTTGGTTGCGTATCTATCTACTGAGCTAAGGGTCATGGGTTCAATTCCCGGCATGAACAAAAAATTTATCATTGGTGAAATGTGAGATTACCCTTTCACAGTAATGAATTACCGGCTGGGGAGTGGATGCTGTACCTGTCCTAGTCTTAAGTTAGATTATAAGGCATATGAAGCTATGACAGGCCTAGAAAACCAGTAGTGGAAAAGATGTAAAAAAAACTACATCAGAATGTTATCTGAAAAAATGTGTTTGTTAAAACATACATTTTTTAAAATTTGACTCAAACAAGGGTAACATGGAATGGAAAGATTGAAGTCTACTACTTTTCAATATTTCCTATCCAAGTATTTCATGTAGCAAATTAGCTTTTTATGACAAAAAAAAAGATGAAATATTGCATTTAGACTGTTTGGTTCAACGGGTGACTAAAACATTGTTGTATTCAAAGCACAACTTTACATGAATGTATGGTGTGGATAGTCGACTATGTGGTACTAAACCCTCCTCTCTTCTCCTCGGTAAATATATATATGTGTAGTGGCAAAAAGGTCACTTTACACTCAAAACATAAAACAACAAAAATCCAAACCCACATACCAAAAGAGTTGACCGTCAAATACATAATTTTACATTCAATTTGTATTTCACAAACTAACCTATTTAAATAAATCTTTGTTAATGGCAGTTATCCATACCAAATGTTAAAGTCATTGTAGGATTGTGTAGCCTATTTTACTCATCAAAATTAATGTATCAATGAAGTATTTCCAGTACACATTTCCAGTACAGCACACATTCATTCACAAAGATTCATATCTGCCCTAATTTTTCTAAACACCTCTTATATAAGTTAACACGTTATGAAATGCATAGATAATAATGGGCCTCACGTTATGAAGACAAATTAAAGAGTTACCAACATAACTAATTATATAATATGTGAACTGTCGAGGTTGTCTTGTAGAGAGAAAGCATCATCTTTCTCTTATGTTGTCATTACTAGGTTAACTAGTACTTGCTAATGTTGTTTTCATTATTAGATGACTGGGTGCATTCATGTGGCAATAATTTTCTTTCTCTAAACACACAGATTTAGGTTTCACATGTTTTATTTCTTGTGAAAACATTGAGCAACAGAAATTACAATAATGAACACTAATATAATTTTAAAGAACCACGCAAAGACACACCCATCTGTGTAGTGATTTGCAGCAAACTCTTTCTATACACATTTTTACATGTTAAATTTCCAATACAATAAAAAACATGTCTTTATGTATCAGAATTCTGAGCGCAAATGTTTTAATTAAATAAATTTAAGTTTACATTTTGGAGTGGTTTGCAAAACACATTCATCTCCAAGTTTTGGAACAATGGTTTCTTATATAGTTTATTTAAAGTTTTACATTTCGGTGAGTAACAAAAACACGTCTTTACTTTTATACATTTTCCAAGAGACTCTATCAAGATATGCCATAAGGCCGCACCCTTTCCTTTATTATCCACCCACAAAACATTGCATTTTCTTTTCATAATAATTTTCAGTAATAATTATTGGAAAGCGGGAAATAGATCAAAGTGGAAGGAGACAACTCACTCACACATGTTAGAGACATGAGTCTCCAAACACGGAAATAAAGCTAACGATCAACAAACTGCAATTTATAATAATTCTAGATTTACTTTAAAAGATGAATAGAATATTAAATTAAGAGATTTGAATATTCTTAAGGTTAAAAGGTTTAATTCTAAATAATAAAATGGTTGCGAGAACCTATCCCATTTCAAAGTTTTACAAGTTTTTTTGTCTTAATAGTATAATGAATTGAAATTATAATTTAGTTTGAACTTGCTGTTATTCACAGGTATTTATTTAAAAGTATATGAAAAAT
Organism: Timema genevievae; assembly: GCA_902155825.1. Taxonomy (NCBI): domain Eukaryota; kingdom Metazoa; phylum Arthropoda; class Insecta; order Phasmatodea; family Timematidae; genus Timema; species Timema genevievae. The sequence continues at coordinate 15,757 of CABFWO010003799.1, forward strand.
GACAACTTTATACAAGAATCAAATCCAGATCTTTGACTTAGCATGTCAATGTTCTATCAATGAGCTGTCCAGGTTCATCTCATTCTCAAACACATTCAACACACATAATTATTTCAAGACCAAGTTGAGATGGTACATACATCTTTTTGTGCACTCCATGTCTTACAATCCCAGGCATTCCATAGGTGTTAGGCTACTAAATTTTTAATCATTCCATATAGGTTCTACAATATATAAGTGTCAAGTAACTTTTGCACTACTCTGTTAATAAGATACCTATGGTCGGTCTTCCTAACCAACCAGCTATAGAACCAATACTTTACTAATGTTTACCTTTATAAGCATACAGAGCATTATAGTCCTTTCTCCATATAAGAAGATCTTCTCTCTCGATGAAAGGCACCCAGTTGGTTGTAGCTGCAACACAGACCGTTGATACAAGCTGATTTGTATTTCAATGACCTAAGAGTCTGCTAGAGGTAACTATGGTAGCCAGACTCGTGCCCATAAAACTAGGGTTCAATCACTGGCGGAGCAAATTGGGGTGTAGGAGGAATTAAGGTATTCAGAGATTAGGGTGATGTTTCAAATATTGTGGTTCCTGTGCTAGGGTATTTATTAAAACAAAATTATCCTTATCCTCTGTTAGGTAAGATAGATTAATCTTAGAAAATCACCATATAAATAACCTAAATCAGGTTAGATTATTATTATTATTATTATTATTAACATTGCATCTTACTACCCGTTCGGGTTATAAGTAGTTACGCTAATGTATAATGGTAGGGTGATTGTGGGATGAAATGAAGGACCTACAGTTTAACGTGGAATCCGAACTACGGTGGAGGTTTGGCACTCCACACATTAACAAGTTGTGATTAATACACTTCTTGTCAGAGGTAAAGGAGGGGTTTGGTAATCAGATAAATCTGTGCCGGGACCGAGGATTGAACCCCGGACCTTCAGCACAGAAGTCCGACACTTTACCTCTAAATCGCCAGGTCACCTTAAATCAGGTTAGAAAATATTTAAAGAATAAATAAATGCAGAGTAGCCAGCAGATGAACAAAGTAGGGCTGGGTAGGGTTTTCACTTGAACCGGAAATGGTTTTGATTCCAATAAAGTTGATTAAAAAGTTCTTAATTGTATGAGACAAAAGAGATTCTTAATAAATACACACATACAATCAAACAAATACAGTTGGCATAGATAAAAAGTTTCTACACACCATTTTGGACCTTTCATGTTTAATGGCAAACTGGATGATGAAAGTTTTAACAACCCATAATAAAGAAAGATTAAAACTTTGAACTGAAATAATAGCCCCAGCACAGGATAAGAAGTTAGAACATTTTAGAATCAACCCATCACTATACAAAAGGATGAATACATAAAAGCTAATTATTTTTATTTTTCATTTACTGCATTTTACTACTTTTAAATGTCAGATTTAAGGTTTTTTGTGTTGTGAAGTGACTGTAGCCAGGCGGTAATATGAATTTCAACAATCAACTTAATAACAGTTTTGTATGCACAGGTCCTGCAACTCACAAAATGTTTTGTCACTTTGACGGGAGATGTCAATTGAAATCAAATGTCAAATCAACCAAATATATTTGTGAGATGGATGAAAATATAACAGTATTTAGTGATATTTAGTGTCAGAAAATTCTCATGTCGAATTGGATTTGTTTCCATTGACAAAGGGTAAATTAGTTGCCCAGGATCTCAGTGTAGTATTTGTCCTAGAATGAATTTGGATAAGTCACTAATAGTCAGATATTAAAGAGCATTTAACAGCTATGCCTTGAACATGTTTTATAGCCTGTATCAAAGGCAATATGAATCAAATGTCAAGCTTGTTTTGTCTGGTTTGCTAACGACAGGGAGTTAGGAGTTTGAATCCTGGCAAAGTGTATTGAAAGTGCTTCATGTTAAATGGTTTCCCACTCACACAAATGTGGCACCTCATTAGTTTAGTTAAATTAGGTTAGCCTGAAAGGTTGGGGTAGAAACAACCACAAAATAAAATAGTTGGATGCAATTGTTTATTTGTCTTGCTGAATGCATTATACCGAATTGGTGGTACCTATACAGATAAATTTATTTATTTAAGATATTTAAGGTGTACTTTCTGACCCGAGTGATTATATCAGCACATGAGAATTTCTATTAGCGAGACCGAAAGGACATACCTATTTTACCGGGAAAGGTATTTCCACATACCTTCCAGGGTTCTTTTAAGTTACATGCCCCAATCGACATAGGACCAACGGCCTTACTTCCACTCCAAAGGAATTACCGGTAGTACAGATATAACTTACGGTCTTTGGAGCAGGAAGTTTTCTCATTACAGCTGCAATAGTTGACTCTGGGGTTTGAGACATCAACCACGAGCCGCTGGTGACAATGACGGCATGTCACGGTCCTGTTCAGGAGCTCGTAAATAAACTGGAATTCATTCATGTGACTGTAGAAGTGCAAGCACGTTAAATGTGCATATATCCAATTTTACTATCACTAACAATTCAAGGATTTGGATTGCATTTTGTATTCAATTAACCTACATTTAGTCAAATATTGGAAACAAAGGTTCATTCTTTACAAGCCAATATTGTGGATAAATAATGGTTCTACAATCACACATAAATAAGCTAAGCAGAGACAGGTGAAGATGTTAAAGTGGGTTTATTTGGAGGTGAGATTAATTTAGGGTTTTCGTTTCATTATAGCCTATTGTAAATTATGTAAATAACTAGCTTAAACTGAAGGTCCAATCAAACATATACAGATGCCTTTTAGTGAATTAAAAAAACAAAACAAAAAGAACACATTAACAATATATTTTTTTTTTATCTAAGACAGTTTGACCTGCACCGATGAGAATACAAACAAGGTATCATACCGTTTTCGTCTTGTCTGATTTGACAAAAAAGCGAAGCCCATTTGAAAAAATATTCTTATTTCTAAATTATTTTAATAAAGTCATAAGAACCAGGACACCTAAGCCAGCACAGAAAACAGGACTGCCACAAAAGCATCGAGGAAAAACAGTAGTTCACAAGCTCCCCTTTCCGTGTGTGCTTATTGTTAGTATAATACTAGAGGAATAGTAAATTGCCAAATTTCAGTTTTTACAGCACAAGGAAATACTAGTTGTTTCTATTAGTTTTGGAAATTTTAAATGCATCTATCCCCATCCATCCAACTCTGACTACCTTTAAATTTCAAATTTTAAGAATTCTTCGATTATCTGGATTTGTACTTCTACTTGCCTGTCAAATTTAAATTTTCTATCACACCTAATAATGTTTTTATACCCCCTTCCCCTGATTTCTGGTGTCCCATTTTCCATTTAAAATTTAAAGACTTTTATATTGTAGTTATTTGGAGCTGTATCTTTACCTAAGTGCCAAATTTCAGTTTTATATCACACTGAAAAGTAGTTGTTAACATTGGTTTTGGAAACTTTGGACCCATCCTCTCTGCCCCCCCACCCTTGCCCCCATTTCTTAGCTCTCACAATTAACTTTTCTTTTTTTTAACTTAGGTATTGGGTTAACTTATTTAAAGTGATTCCACTTACTGTCTGCAAAATTTGTATGCTTAAATCTCTACAATGCTATTTAAATGTAATACAGTGTGATATTCCCAGTTGTGATTGCCTAAGAAAATTAAATAGGTATAAATATTAACAAATAAATATGTCGTGGCATTAGCCAAATCGGTCCCTACATAACTAAGATTCAATTTAACAGTTCCCCAGTATATGAATAAAATAAAATTATATAAAATACTGTTCCAATATAATGTATCCTTACATTTTATGCGTCCCTAAATCCTGTGAGCATCAAAGAGTGCTTGTTGCTTGCCAGGTACATGCTTATATTCAGATTTACACAGCGGCGAAAACGTGGGAGGGAGGATACACAAGTTTAATGATGTCACCCATCAGCAAGTAAGCATCAGTTTCCCTCATTGGTGCCTGCGCACAGCATCAAGAGGGCAATAATATGGGAGGGAGGGTAGGGAACACCATGTGATCACTCAAGAGTGCTCCTTCATTCAATTTTGGCGCATGCGCTGTGTAACAACTCTAGGACCAAGGAGTGTTAGGGGTAGTACAGTGATACAAACACAATTTAAGTCTGCGAATAAATATCCTCAAAAAAGTCCCTGTACAAAGGGGTTCAACATCTTTATTAATTAATGTGAAATTATCATCTGTGGCGACTACACTTCACTCACTTTTCAAACAGACAAATTTCTTGTAAGTTAAAGTGGTTAAGCTCACTTTTCTTATCTAATCAAAAACAGTCTTGCACACACACTAACAATTTATTATCTAGAAAACTCACAAAAAGCTCCATTAAAACTAAAGTGAAAACCTTATAAAGATCAGAATGGACACAATCATTGGAAGTCTAATACTAACGTACATAGTATTAAAGTTATAAAATAATTTTGAGGCAAATTATGTATAAATAGGAACTAGACTTCATTACGGTAATCACTTGACTGACTTTAACCTTACTATCGTTCCATTCACTAATAAATTAGAATCTCAATTAGGTAATATTCACAAAATAAGCAATTTGACTTTTTTAACTATAAGATGGTAGCATATCTTAAGGAACCATGGATCAAACCACATATTTGTATAGTCTAGCACCTATGTTTAAGAGTGGACTTAGGTTTTGGTGAGTTGTTTTAATATTGTAAAAATAAAATAGTTTCAAATATATATAGGTTGTATCCAAATAGACTACTTCATGCGCCGTTGGCCCTTGAAGTTCACTTGATAGTTGCATTAGCAATCACGTGATTTAAGTACAGATCCATCCGAATAGTCAAGAAGTATGGTAATGCACCCCTCACACGCCCACAAGGTTGACAGCAAGTTACCCTTGACACAACGTCAATGTGGTGTTTGATAGGCAATTGTTTAATTTTTCGTCTGCTAGAGAGAGAGCCCATAGAGTAATGTAATCTTTGATAACGTAAGTTAAATATACTGGTTGCTTTGTAGTGTTGTAGAGTTGTGTTGTATAATTTGGCTAATTTGTCATGTGCAGTGAAAATAAGTCACCACAAATCTGTAAGCTGCCTATGCTAATTCTCTCTGATAGATGGTGTTTAAAATAGTTTCTAAGATCATTGGTAGGGAGCAGCACTGCAGACTTAAAGGTGTGAAAAGGATATTTTTCCGTTTGAATAGTCTGTTGCAGTCTTCGATCTCAAGTGTGTTTTAAGTGTAAAGTCATCAAGTCAAGTGTACTTGACTATTCGGATACAGCCATAGAGTTCAGCTAAGTATAGTATCAATCAATTCACCGGTCCCTTGTGAGTATAATGACGGTGTTACATTTTTAATGATTTGCTATTTTATATAAAAATGTGTTTTTGTACTGGTTTTAGCGCATCATTCCCAAAATTAGTTTTCCAAACATTTTTCAGGTTAAGTCAATAGTACTATTATAGGGCTTGCCTGTAAATATTTTCATCTGGGATTCTCTCCTTGTCCCAGTTGTAAGCTGTAAAGCCAACTGCTCCAAGCAAAAGCTCCTTCCCTTTTTTTGTGACTTGTTGCCCCATCTTGTTGACAAACCGCTTGAGGGCTACTTCCCCCCACAATCCACTGTATAGGCTGAACATTTGTTGACCTCTTCTTATTCTATGTGCCACCACACACTCGCACTGCTTGGTGCACATCTTTACAATGTGGACAGAATGTCCTTTCAATGACTGAGGAAACTTTATAAAACTTTCTTTAAAAAGTTGGAAAAGAGAAGATTGGGCGAAAAATAGCTTCACGTCATTAGAAATTAAGGTTTTGTTTAATGTGTCAAAGCTTAGATAAGTTTTTTTCTTTAAATACGAGGTACAGAACCGGAAATAATTTGATTGAATATTAACCTTAAATATCAAACAATTATTTAAAAAATGTTTGCCTTTCATCTGTGTAAAGGAAGGATGTAGATGAGTTATAAACAATCCTTTTACAACACTATTGTGAAACATTGTTAAACACTTCCTTGAACAGTTCTAATAATATTTAAGACAATAAAGCTGAGTAGTTTGTTACATTTTTACTTATATACACTATTTATTTAATATTCAGAAAATTTGATAACTATAGCACATTGATAAAGTATGAAATTATCAAAGGTTAAAACTTAAATATGCTATTTGTAATATTGTGTTACCAACAATATAAAAAAGATTAGCTCAATTGTCAAAGATTAAAATTGTTTCATCTGGTGGGGTACGTTCATGTACTGGTGAGCATTTTCAGACTGTGACTTGTTAAAATGGTTATAGTGGGGTGTTAATCTAGGAGTAATAAATCTATTGCTTTTGTTCGCAGCAGAAATTTAGTTTTTAATGTTTTGGTATCAGGCCAGCCCTTAATCAATCAAGTAATGGCGACTAGTAGTTCAGGTTGTAGTTGTGATGCTCCTGCTGATTTTCATTTATCCTCGTCAATAGAAGACAGTGGGAGTAGACTAAGTTTAGCCCTAGAAAAGTGCCCGCTTTGTAATAACGCCAGAAAAACTTTTTACTGTGTTCAGTGCATACAGAACGGAGATTTTTTCCATTCTAACAATCATTACGCAGATAGGTACAGTTCTACAAACACTTTTGCACTATTTTACATCATATTATATTAAATCATCTACTTTGACAACACCGACATTATTAGCCAAAAATAGTACCTACAAATAAATTAAGATATACATATTTTTAATGAACTACGGTCGGTGATAATTTGACACTTTTTTTTGTGTGTTTTGTATTGAAAAAAAATATACAGCACATTTGCTTCGTTTGAATAGGGTAGTAATCACAATAATGATATTTTTAAAGCCAGTTAGAAAACAACGCTGTTTTCTAAATACTTAATTATGTATTTAAAGGGAACAACCTGATTGCAGTGTTTTGATAACTAGGCCTATAACTCTTTAATTTCACCATTGAAAATAAAAATTTTGAACTTTGATTTTTTATTTTATTTTATTTACATAGCTAGGCAACTACCTACACTAGAGCCATAGTTGCTCTGATTTTTAAATGGATTCTCTTTAATTCTTTGAATGACTCTTAATTTTCATGGTTTACTCTTTTTAATATTAAATGGGGTATTTTATTCACAATATCTCACCCTTTTGGCACCCCACCTCCCCAAGAGTGATAAATGACTGCATATCTATTAGAAAAAAACCTCACCTTCCTCTTTTAAGTTGGACAGTAGGCCATGTGTGTGTTACTTGAAAGGCACACCTCAAACTATATTTCAGAAAAAAAATATTTTTAGAAACTTTCAATAATCGTCGGGGATGAAACCTAAGAACCATACATTTTAGGTGATTTTCTCTCTCTAAAGAAACTGAATCACAAAATATATACTAGCATTATAATCACAAAAATGTGGGGAATTTATTGTAATAGATTATTAAAAAACTTTATTATTGTGAACAAGTCAAAACCATACTCACCTAAGTGACACAGGAACAAATTTAATTAGAAAATCTGAAAAATTGCACATTTCTATCCAAATATTGCCTTTGTAATTGTATCAATCCTACATTCACTTTACATGTCCAAATCACTTTAACCTTACAGTGGACCCTACTTGGTCTTTCCTCCATCGACAAATCCACCTGCATGTATTTTCTAATGTGTTTATTTCTTATTTTATACCTTCTCATAATTTTAATCACTGTCCTTAGGAACTTCATTTTACTGGCCTTGTAATTTGCTTACCTACCTCTTTTATTAACTACACAGCTCTCCAAACCACATGTCATTATTGGCAGTAGGTATGTTTGGAAATTTGTCTGTTTATCTCTTAAAGGCACTTCATCTGAAACTAGGTTCTATTCCTGATTAAAGAAACTGGATCCTTTTGTTACTCTGCCCTGCACTTATAGTTTGGCCCTTTCATTATTTGCCATAACATTTCCAAGATATTTACAGCTTCCCACACATTCAATCCTCTCTCCATCAAGTTTAAGGTTCCACTGGGTGGATGTCCTGCTCATTCTCATTGCTACTATACTGCTCTTACATTTAACCTACTAATTGAACTTAGTGTTCCAGTCTTCTCAGCACCCATCTCTCCTCAAATGGTAACATCACTCACAAAAACAAGCATTTATCTCCCCATTTTCTATTTCTTTAATTTCCTTTATGATTACATCCATAGTGTGATGTATAGCTCTGGTAAAAGTGAACTACCTTGTTGCAACCCCTCTCTGTTCTAAACCAATCAGGTCTACTATCTCCCACTTGTACGCTTCTCTCCCCCACTTGTACGCTGCTCTCACATCCTTTATATAACATTTGTACCTTTCTTAGTTTTGAACCCCAAAGTTTTCCAAGCACTCCCATATTTTATGTTTCGGCACACTGTTGTAAGCTTTTTTCCAAATCCAAAATTATGACTATCAAGTCTCTCCCTTTCTCCCAGTAATTTCACATTATCTCTTTAAGAGCAAAAATAAAATCTCCTGTTCCTATGTTTCTTCAGAACCTGTGCTTTTCCTCTTCAAATTTGTGTTCCATTATGGTTCTTAATCTTGTTTCTTATGATCTTTTCCATTATCTTAAGGTTGGGTGCTAGTGAGCGCAAATTTAGTGCGCTAATTTTGCAGTTTTTATAGCATAAACATTTTTTGAACAAAATAAATCAAATTTTTCTTCTATAGAAACATATAGTTTAGTTTTCTGCACGTGTTAATCTCAACAGTTTTTGAATATTTGGCATGAGCATGGTGACATTTGGTGACAAACTTTTTAAATGAAGAGAAAAAGTTGTCATTAAATTCTAGGACCCCCTTGACAGATATTCAAGGACTGTTGAGATTAGTATGTGCAGAAAACTAAACTATATGTTTCTATAGAAGAAATATTTGATTTATTTTGGCCAAAAATGTTTATGCTGTAAAAACTTCAAAAATACTTCCCTAAACTCACGCTCACTAGCACCCCATCTTAAGGCATTGCAACAACAGGGTAGTTCCTCTGTAATTGGTGTACTTTTTTACCTCCTTTCTTGAACAGCAGTAATACGATCCCCTTTTTCCAGTAATCTTGTATCATGTTCCCCCTTCCCTATTACTCCCGATGTTCGGTGTAGCCACTGTATTCCTTGTATTCCTGCTGCTTCTATCTTGTCTGCCATCAGCTCATCTTCTCCAGCTGCTTTTCATCCCTTCATCTGTCTCAGGGCACTCTCCATTTCAGCCCATGTGATAGGCTGTTGTTCCACATCAATATCACTGACTTCTTGATCCTCCCCATTCAATAACTTATCAAAGTAAACCTTCATCTCTTCTCTGATCCCTTCCACACCTCTGATAATGCTCTAATCTTCTATTAATGCTTTTATATCTTCTCTGTCTGATCTTTTACTTTTCAACATTCCAAATCATCAAATGATACTTATTAATATATTATCATTTGAAGTAGTTTGATAATATAAGAATAACTCATTATACCTATACAGAAAAGCTTGGGTTCACATCAGACCGAGGTGTTTTTTAATAAAAATAATAGCAACATTAAAACTTGATATTTTTTTTAACATGCTACTTTTTTCTTCTCTTGCTCTTGGTGTTAAGATTTGCGGAGAAGCAGTTGCAGCTCTTGCGGAAGAAAAATGAGCTAAATAAAATTGAGGACAAATGTAAGGATTTGTTATGGCGACGGTTACAAACAAACCATTCGGTGAGTCAAACTTTGATGTTGTCTTTTCAGGGCTTGCCCCTTCAGTCCACTCCTCCTCCACATTTGCCACTCATTCCTGCTTCCTTTTATAAAACTAATAAGTATAGTACATATGTTTTTAATCTTATGGTTAGGGGTTGGTTATAAGGAGGGTGTTCAAGAAAAGCTGTACCAACCTGGAGGGAGGATTGGAAATTATTAGGGACGGGCCACGACTCTTTAGTAACAATGAGTATTATAAGGAACGTACTTGGTCATTCTACCAAGTACGTTCCTTATAATAATCATTTTTACTTCTCCTTACTACAATTAAAATGAATTTAACTAATATCTTTAGTAACAAGCCAGAATACTGAGGTTTGGCAACACTGCAATAGGGGAGTAGTTAACTACACAACCATGTACTCACAGCTATTTTTGTTTTAGTTCAGTTTTTCTTTCTGTGCGAAATTTTTAATTCTTATGTGATTTATCTTCTTTGATGTTGTAAGTTTGGGTCAATTATGCGTGTATCGCATTAATGAACCACTATTTAGGCTATAGGGCCCTATACATAATTATAGGAATCGATGAGTGGATAAAAAAAACTCTTATTAGGTTTCGAAACAATGCCCTTTTTTGCCATTTTTAACACACCCTATATTAGAATAATTATTATGTTGGCGTTATTATGTTCATAACTACCAAATATTAATTTATATCTTGATGTTTATTTTTTTAATTCTTTTCACCTTTTAAAATACTTTTATTTAAATGTTACAAAACTCACATAGTTAAACAGGCATTCTTGATTTATTTGAGGTATTAAACGGCTTTACTTCCCCTCTGAAAGTAGTTGTGTTATGTATTTTTCTCCAAAGGGTTGGGGGGGAGGGGTCAAACCAGGGACCCCACCCTGCGAGTGCCCCTGACCAATATCTGCCACAATCATTCCAAATCATTCCAGTTTTGAATGAAAGAAAACAGGAAATATTAATGTATTCTTCCTAATACGCAGAAGATTTCTAGAACCCTTGACGTCGCTCCAAATAGAGTTGCCACATTTAACACTATGGCTTGTTACTAAAAATAACCGTGGGTAGGCCCTTTATATCCTTTGAAGTTGGATTATTATTTTACAGTTATTTTGCCTACTAGTGGCTTAGCCTGACATCTTTAAATTACTAACCTGACCCCAGAATATTGTCAACCAAATATTTAATTAATTAAAAAAAACCATTCCATTGTGAGAAAGTTAACCTCTTGGTTTCTAAGAATCTAATTTATAATGCAAAGGTAAAATTAAGTTTATGATTCAAGATTCTAATTCTAGAAAAAGTGGATCTGACCCATCACTAGAAACTACACTTGACGAACCCTAAGCCCTAAAAGAAGCCAAACCCCGCTATAAACCTTGGTCACATCTGTTTTGAACTTAAGATTTTTCTTTTTTATTAACACACTTCTTATCCCTTATAACAAAATATTTTGCCAATTAATGGGTAAATTTAATATATTATATTTATCACTCAAAATCATCTGAATAAAACTATTTCAAAACGTATTATAAGCACAGTCAAAAGTATTACGAGCCATATAGGCTTAGAGAGTGTAGACTAGACTTTACCTCCTCAGTAATAGTCAAGCAGAATGATATGGGGTATGCTTACCACTTTTGAAACATTTTGAGCACTTTTCTTGAAGAACCCAATGAACATATTCACATAGTCCTACTCTATGAAACCCTAGTAATTTACTTTTTATACCCTTCTCTTTTGTACAAAATAGTGTAAATTTTAAATCAAAGGTAATATTTATACTGTGGTATTAATATAAATAATACTCAAACCAATTTCTTTTGCAAAAATCTTAACCACAGTAATATATTTCTGACCCGCCTCGGTGGCGTAGTTGGCTAACGCGCCAGTCGTGTTGAGCCAGACCACCGAGGACAGGGAGATCGAGGTTCGAATCTCGGTTGGGTGAACTGGGGGTGGTTTTTCCTAAATGGTTTTCCACTCTCCCTCCACGTAAATGCGAGTTCACTTCCTCTAAATTCAACCTTCTCCATTCCTAATCCATTTAGTGTAATTAGTACTTAAGCGTATAACCCGGACGGGTAGTAAGACGCGGTGCTGAATAAAAAATAAAATAAATAATATATTTCTTCCAACGATATTCCATAAAATACCATGTATCTAAAAACCGTATCTTATCAGTGAATATCAACACACAGGCTGCAAATCATTGTAATTACGGGAATGTCTGTATAAAGGGAACCACATTTCAATTAATTTAAATTAGTTTAAAAATGACACCTCTACACAGGAATCAAGCCCGAGACTTTGGCTTAGCACGCCATTGCTCTACCACTGAGCTATCCATTGTTTGTCTTGTGCTAAGGGTCATTCTTCACTCACATCTTAAGGCCGAGTCTATAATGGACATGAGGAAATTGTCAGCTACATAATATGAGTGATCGATTAATAATCCATCACAGACTCAACCTTAAGCTATGAGTGAATATGACCCTGAACAAAGGACAGATCCTAGATAGCTCAGTGGTAGATAATTGGCGTACTAAGCCAAAGATCCCGGGTTTGATTCCCATGTAATTTTTTAACTAATTAAAATTAATATCTTATCAGTGTTAAACTAAAGATTAATGGCTCTAGCTTGAGTCTTTTTTTCTTGACTAAATTGTTAAGCTGCACACTCACTATTTTTACTGTTATACAAACATGAACAATTGTTTTCTTTCTATGCATTTGATGTTATTATGTGCAAAAAAAATAATTGCAATGATTCAGAATTAAAGGCAGTGAGGCCTATTCAACAACTCTTTTCTTAGCTTCCTTCGAAATATTAGTCCATTGGTTTTTAACACGTAACCAAAATAGTTTAGTAGTGGTATTTCTTGACATATCGTTGGCAAACTAAACCAAACAAAGTTTATATTTTAGCCTGTGTGCCTACCAATATGCTAGATAGGTTTTTTTATCACCATGTTTTACTACCTGTATAGGCTATACACATATATGATAATACTCCAATGGGTTATGTAGGAGGAAGGAAGCATTTTTGAGGGTCTCTAGCCCCATTTAGGGAAAACCGCCCTCAATAGACCTAACCAGTATTTGAACCCCGTCTCCCCCTTCATCAGCATGCCAGTACAACACAAGGGTGATGCCTTAAACCTTTTCATTTGTTGTTAGATAGTTGTCGCTTATAGTGAATGCTGGTATTTGAGTTTATAAATAAATAAAGCAAAAATTTGTATTTTGTACCTTTTTAGCATGAAGAAATGGCGGCTTGCAGAGAAAGGATCACACTCCTCCGTACGTTGGTACAGGAGAAAAAGAAAAATATTAACAAAGGTAAAATCATGTACCTAGTAAACTATTGTAAATATCTCTTCTAATAATTTTGTGTAGTAATTTGAAAATTTGTATACCTACATTTATAACTCTGTACAGTTCAATAACAATTATCAAATTATCAGTTACTTAATAGGTAAAAATATGAAATCCATAGGAAAATTCTAAAAGTTAATTTCAACATAAATGTGTGAAATAAGATACATGTATTAATTTATTTGGTTAACAAATCTTTTGTACAGCGATTATCTAAATTTCTCAATATAGCAAGTCTTATTTACATTTGCTTTACATTGTTGCGTGTTCATCACACCTTTTATAAAACATTTTCATTCAGAATCATTTGTTAAAAGTTCACAACCGAAGAAAAAGCCTTTTAAAACATCGGATTTTCTTTACAGGAAAACCGAGTATTATGCTTGAATTTTATTCTAGAGTTTGAGGGGTCATCTTGTAAATACTGGACAGGGGGAAACTATTATATACCATAACTGTCTTGTCTAAACTCTTGCCTTAGCAACAGCCCTCAAGCTGCCCTTGAGTGAAATTATTATTAAAACTCAATTGAGAGCCAACGCTGCCTTTCTAGAAATTTATGGTAAAAGAAAGCTTTTGGTTTTGGAGTTTGGATCTTTTAAGTTTGATTAATTTTAACAAATTCGAGCTATTGAATACAATGATAAATAATTTTTTTTGATAAATTCCCTGGCCAAATTTTATTTTTCCATGTGCCATAATATCTTGAATTTTAATTTTTAAGAACACATTTGTACTATAAATTTAATATTTCTCTGTGTATATACTGTTGGTATATCTTGGAGTAGTTTATTTGTAAACTTTTTTTTTATAAATACTACACAACTTAGGCTATTTGGTATGGTCGCGAAAATGGCCTTCAGGAGTCTTCCTGTCAGGATGTAGATGAGCAAAAATCTGTGGTAGCATATGCCTGTCTATAATAGGAAACAAGAAAAAGGTAATCTTAAAAAGCAAGTCAATGTTTTCAAAGCGCAAATAGTATAGTGACTATGTAAACTCACAGAGGGAGAAGGGGAGTGTTATCAGTAGATAAACAAGAGACTTTGCAGGGTGAAATGCTTGTTTTCTTTCCTCACTTTTTATTTTTTACATTGGTGTCTTAAGTGTGATAGTGATTAGATAGCTCAGGTATGTCAGGTAAATATGCAACTTGCTTCGCAAGATAACTTCTAAATCTCCAAGTAGGTAATCTCGTTAAGTGGTAAATTAATAATATGGTGCCTATTTGTTGAGTTTGTTTTAGAAATAAGTTAGTATTAATCACCAATAGCTATCATAATGACAGTTTTTGAAAATCGATTACTCTCTCACAGAATTGAAGGGATTTAAAAATAATTATGACCTATCTTTTATTTTCATTTTGTTTAAAACTTCTTTTCAAACATTGAGGACCTTATTAGCTTGAATACTAAAACACTTTTATTCTGACTAATAAATCTTCACTCCCTGGAGTGCATCATAGCTGGTAGGTCAGACTTGCTTCACAACTCTTGAATATTTTAAGTCACCTTGTTTGCGACAGGTGAAACTGAGAAAGCCAACCTGACCAAGACAAACAGAGAGCGTAGTGTGCGACTCCCGCGATATGAAGAGAAAGTCGGTAAGATGGAGCATTATGTCAGGCAATGGCAACACAATGTTAAGAAACAACAGCGTGCACTAGAGGCGGTGCATCAAGACCTCAAAGAAGTCATAAGGTAAGTACTAGGATCACCTTACCTATGGTATCAATCTCGCAATAGACTCTACGATTGCCGGTGATGGGAAGATCCAGTTGCGCTAATCATGATGCACTTCCCACAAACAAATTTCCTCATCCTTCCCACTTAGTTTAATCAATAGCAAAGGTAAAGCTCCGAAAAATTGGCGGTATAAAGCCCTCCTGAGTTGAAAGTGGCTGCGTTTTCTGATAACTCATGATATCAATTGATCACTCATATGTAGTTGACTATTTCCACATGTCCATCACAGACTCTGCCTTGAAATATGAGTGAAGAATGAGCCTGAGCATGGGACAACTCCTGGATAACTCTGTGGTTAGAGCATTGATGTACTAAGCCAAAGGTCCTGGTTTCGATTCTAGTGTCCAGGTGTTAATTTTCAATATAAAGAATATTATATTTAGATTCGACTAAAACCGTAATTAACAAATATAATAGCTTGGCTTGAATCCTAAATCTCGAATATGAATCTTAGAAAACTTGATAAGCACAGAATGGTTTGCTTTTTTATTTATTAAATAGTAATTATATTCACATTAATTCTTTAGTTTATCTATAAAATATAAATCTTAGCTAAATTATATGTCTAATTTTTAAAATGTGAATTCACTTTTAGTTGAGTGGTAAATTAATGGTCTGGGAACTTGCTGCTAGGTTTGTCTAAAGCACTAGTAAACATTATAATAACTATTTAAAAAAATCACATTCGAAAAAATATATGTAATAATACATATTTATGTTTCAAATCCTCAAAATAAATTTGTATCAGTCAATCATGCATGTGATTGTTATTAATTCAGATCGAGTGTGCAGCAGCTGGTGACATACATTTTTCCCATCACTGCGGTGCAGCCCGCACCCCCAGGGACAGGGAAAGAGGAAGAGGACACAGTGACAGCCTTGGCCGACGCAAGCAGAACCGCTTACGTGCGAGGTCATTGGATCCTCACCGACAGCTCGGGAGAACTCCACCACTGCATTGTGGCCCCAACGCTGCCAGGATCAGGGGATTACTCGGCCTACAGTGCCTGGGTCGCCACTAACAAGGAGACTGGGGTACACACACTAGCAATAACTTCAGAGGTCACCTCACACCGGTGATCACTTAGTTTAATGTGTCAGGCTCTCAATAAACTGGATAACCAAAGAAGAGATTTAATTTTGAATCTTGGCAAGGTTTACTGGAAGGCGGTTTTCCGCATGTGTTTTTATACTGTAGTTTTACCATCCACTCCTTACGCTGAAGTGAGTGCACATACCGCACACTAAAATAACCTCTTAAAAGCATCCCTTAGATAAAGTTTTTAATGACCTTGTTGTTGACCACATTGATAACTCTTCCTTGACCCGCCTAAGTGGTCAAATGGTCCAAGGCATCACTCTCGCGTTAGACTGGTTTGCTGATGACTGGAAGATTGGGGATCGAATTGTGGCCGGGTGGACGGAGAGTGTATTTTCCAAAATGGTTTTCCACTCTCCTTCCACACAAATGTGGGAAGAATACCTCTATAAGGCTTCCTTCCTCAACCCTACCTCATTGGATTAATCAACATAAACGTGTATAGCCTGAACAGGTAGTAAGTAAGCTGGGGTGTTAAAAAAACTTTAGTGTGGAAGTGCACATACACCACTTATAATTTCACACAAAATAGTCTTTCAAAATATTTTATTTAAATAATAACTCACTATAATGAATCGGTATTGTATTTTTAACGTAGATTTTATTGCTTTCAATTTATTATAGTGTGATGTAATTACAATGGATATGCACTTGACGAGTTCCCCACTGTACTCAGCGCCCATAAGAACTCATCTTTCTAATGGCTCACTTGGCAGACACTATCGCTCATATTTTCCCGCACCAATGGGAAGCTCCCTTTTTCCCCATTAGACAAGGCCAGGCAGCAGTGGAGGGTATTTAACATGGTGGTTCCTCGGTCAAGGGCCAGTCGTAGCGTGGCTACCCAACCCGAGTGCGCCACCGGTTTGAAAGAGCTATTAAATTGTATTATGTTACTAAAGAGCAATATTGTTCCTCTCTCTCCCCACCATCAACCTACCTCCCACCGCGACTTATGTTGGCGGGACTTCCTTATGTTCCACTGCGACTCACGTTGCCGGGACTTCCTTCTGTTCCACCGGGATTAACGTTACCGGGACAATCATCTTACCTCCCACTACAACTCACGCTGCTGGGATCAGCACCCTACCGCCCTACCTCGGGACTTCCTCATGTTCCACCGTGACTCACGTTGACGGGACATCCTTCTGATCCACCGCAACTAACGTTGCCGGAACATTCTCGCTGACCTTTTTCCTACCCCTACCCACATGTGTCTGAACACAACGTTGCTTTCATCATGACATTAACCAGTTACCCCCGAAGACGCAGAGAGGGATAACAGTTCTTCTACTTAAGAGCTTAACTGCTAACACTTCTCACAATTTTCTCTACTCAAGTGTAGGTGTGTAAAACTTTGTGAGCGTGTGCATTGAAAAAAACATTTTTTTATATACTTAGCAGGCAAGTTTTAAAGTGTCCCTTTAACATGTGACTAGATTCACACTTCCATAGAAAACTTGTTTTGGAATCATGAGTTCAACTAAAGTGTTTCTACTAAGCTATAATAATTTTTAATGTAATTCTTTCTCAACTCTCACAAAATGAATTATGTGCAAACATGAGTTTATGTATATAGATGTTATTGAGTTTATAATCATTGTTATGGGGGTCACCTCAGTAAGTGAGAAAGTGCCGACTAGACGTTAAGTTATAAAGCAACATTTAACGCTCCAATGTGTTCATTCAAAACATGGCTCACACCAAAATAAAATCGAAAGATTCCAACAGGGCTCTTGTTCTTTAACAACCCTATATTCTGAGTTTTGTTAGTAGAAAAAAAAAGTGTTAAAATATGACATTAGCTCATTTCAATGACTTTTTAAGCATATTTGTGGAACTACAGAACTAGGCTTGATGATAAAGAACTCTAGATTTAGCCTTCCTCTAACAGTCAATTTTTATAGGTTCACAATAAAAAAAAAGATATTTGAGACTAGCAGCTGGCTTTCCTCTTTACCTTGAGGCAAGTTTCATAGTTTTCCTGCGCCTATTTCTTAGTGACATGATAATGATGGTTGCAGGTGAAGGGTTAAAGGAAGTATAAGCTTAGACAAAATAGAATTGTTCCATAAAAGGCACAGACCACTGTATTTTAAGCTGTACTTGACAAAACCAACATAAGATCATAGTAATGTTCTGATTACAAAAGATCTAACCAACTTCAATATGAAAAAGTGAATATCAACAGGACCTTAGAGGTCATGAGACTGATTTATCTTTTAGCCCTGGAATAATTCTTGAACTTGTCAATCAATTTAAATATGGATTTAGATGATGCTTCAATAAGGAACTCAGAAAAGGCTACAATTTTTAAAGTTACCTCTAATTAATTTCAGAAGAAAATACTTCAATGGGTGACCTGGCGGTCTAGGGGTAAGGTGTCAGGCCAGGGTTCAACCCTCGGTCTCGGCACAGATTTATCTGATGGCCAAACCCTTCTTTCACCTCTGACAAGACATGTATTAATCACAACTTCTGAATGTGTGGAATGCCAGGCCTCCATCGTGGTTCAGATCCCACGTTAAACTCTAGGTCCTCCATTTGTAAGATGCGGTGCTAATAATAATAATACTTCAATGCATGCTATACTTCAATTCCCTTATGAATCGCCTTTTTCAGCAAGTAAAAAAAAAATTCTAAACATCGATTGAAAGTTACTCATGTAAACCCATATAAAAATGATTCTTATTTTCTTCATAAAACAGACATGATAAATAAAATACCATTTATTTGTCAGTGGCACCAAACCTTAAACCACTTTTTCAAAACTCAATTATAAGTATTTTCACTTTAACTAAAACTGTATATTTTTAAAGATTCAAGGCTTTGAAAAAATGTTGAATTTCAGTTTTAAAAGTCTGTAAACAAAAGCCATTTTTTGGCAAAAAACTAAAATGGATAGAAAAATTACAGCTAAATTTCCAATTCATCAATTTTAAATATTCACCTTTGGTCACAATTTTTCTGTCGGAAAAGCCAAATCAAACATAGTTTTCTTCATCTTTACAAATGGTCTTTGGTATAGGGAAATATTTTTTATGGATAAGAAACTTTAATTTAAGAATTAATAGCCGGAGCTATTATTTATGCTTATTAGTAGGGAATTACTCCACTAGATATCATATTCTGAAAATTGAAAAATGACACCTGGACACGGGAATCGAACCCGGGACCTCTGGCTTTGGCATTGGCGTACTAAGCCAGAGGTCCCGGGTTCGATTCCCGTGTCCAGGTGTCATTTTTCAATTTTCAGAAACTTTAATTTGTTTTAAGAGTACTAAAATGAAAATTATAAAATTTCAATCGGTACTATTTTTACTGGCAATTTCAGGCAAATAACAATGTCATCTGTTACTAAGTAAAAATATTTATTGTTTTTATTTCATTAATTATCATTAAAATCAATAAAATTGACCATTATTAGTATATAAAAGGTCAAGAAATCAATTTTGCGAAAAGATTCAATTTTGTTTTATTTTTCGGCTGCAGGTAATATTCAAAAATTCAATAGTTAACTTTAAAAATGTATTTATATCAATTATAATGTGCTAAGTAAAGGTTATTAAAAACATGTCTCGTAATATTTCTCTTCCCAATGTAATTACTAGTTATTTTATTAATTTTGTAAAATATGCTTTTATACTTGGTAAACGGATCTTTTTCTTTATTAAAAAATAAACTTTTATATTATTTACATTTTTTTGTTTCTTTGCTATTCTATAAAGTTGAATAAATATGTTTTTAAATGAGGTTGGATGCTTGAAAAAATAATTCAATAGTAAATGTTCAATAATCGAAATCGAAAATCGAAGACTCAAAGTTGAACTTAATAATCGAAATCAAAAATCAGAATCGAGAAAAGAAGGTATCGTGACATCTCTAGTTAGTATCCTTTGAGGTCTAGGGGTCAGATTTCCTGGCTACAGATCCAGAGGTCTCAGGTTTGATCCCAGGACGCTTCCAAAATCTATCTGTGAAGCAGGGTTCTAGAACAAGAACAAACTCAGCCTCGTGAGGACAAATGAGGAGCTACTTGAATAAATAAGTAGCAGCTCCGGCTTATAAAATTGAGATAACGGCCGTAGGTCTAGTTGTGCTGACCACCACCCTCTATCCGCAAATGTTGACACTATTATCGCAAATGGCGGTGGCTGCTTAGTATAGTTCTCTTGCAGGCTCACACCATAGAGTTTTTTTTTAGTACCCAAAATGTTATGAATCTGAACCTCATGTCTTAACCTTAGAAAATATGATGATCATAATGATATTTACTTTATTGCATTAATTCATAAGTTGCATAGAAAATATAAATAGTAATAATATGTTAACATTTTGCGACATTCATTATAATCTTATTAGATTCATTTAAGTGGTAAATACCGGTAGTTGGTCTGAAGTCATCTTTTTAAATTTGTCCTATAGTTATATTGGGTTAAACTATCAATAAGCAGCATAATAGTTCTAAAACAAATTCAAATTTTGTAACAACAAAAAATAATCTAAAATATAGTTAAGCATTTAAGATATTCTAGCATTCAAATGGCCTAAACCTATTACTAGTCAAAATTGTAATTTTATGCTTATAAATTTCTTGGAGTCAAATTGTAGTTCCTTCCTTCACAAGCCTTCTAAAAACAATTTAAAGACTTAACTATCTTATCTTAAAGACTTAACTATCTTATCTTATATGCTCAGTCGAGTGTGTTTGTCTGACCGAGCATTTGCCATAGGTGCCAGGAGGAGGGACAGATTCTGTGGACCACAACCCTGCCTACAACCTAGCGGCCGCCCTTACATACACCACCCAACTCATCAACGTCCTGGCATACTACCTGGATGTACGGTTACCCAACAAACTGTGCTATAGTGACTTCTGCGGTCATGAGATGAGCGACCCCACGTTTGCCAGAAGGGTTGCCAAGCTTAATGCCAATGTGCTGCACTTGTGCTTTCTGCAGAATGTGGAGCCTGAGAGGCTGCACTCCACACACACACTTCACAATGTGCTCAACCTGCTGGACACGACAGTCAGCGATCTGGGCAGGTGCGTTCTACCTCCATCAAGTGGATTGACTCGGTCTCAGTGTACAAGCAAGTTCACTAAAATCTATTAAAAGCAGACACCTTTCGGGATGAAAAACATGTCCATTATTTGGAGAAATTTTTTAAAAAATTTTTAAATCATACTCTAGAACACAGTTTAATCCATCTGAACCTATATACTGTGAATAGTAACTATAACAATATAATTACTGTACTGCGTAGTATTGTCTGCAGGATAATTATGACTCATTAATAAATAATTTATGTAGCTTACTGTACAGATTGCTTAATACTAGGGCTGTCAAACTCGATACCCTCGATTCCTACTAGTATTGAAAGAATCGAGAATCAATCCTAATACAGTAGAGCGTCGGAAATCCGGACGTCAAAAATCCGGAGCGTCGCAAATCCGGATCGGTGGTGAGAGCAGGTCAAGTCTTGTACAAAAAACAATTAAGGACTTTTTAACCCAGTAAGTTTCCATTAATTACTGTAGATTCTTGTGTTTTTTTCTAAAAAGTATTGTAGAGTTACTAATCTAAATTACATAATATACATGTTCTTATTCAATATACTTTATTAAAGTATTTTGTGTACTGTATTTTTCGAGGCCTTCAGCCTCTATTTTGCAATACAGTAGACTCCCGAGCGTCATGTATCCTCTAGTCAATACATTACGTATGTATACAGTTAGTGAAAACACATTTGAAAATCCGGACAATTCAGTAATCCGGATGGGTCCCGGTCCCGATCGATCCGGATTAACGACGCTCCACTGTATTACGATTCTCGCTAGATCGATTCTTAGCTCTCAATAAAACTGCCAACTGAACAAAACGCTAACATTCAACATAAGTGATAATTGATTATCTCTCATATTAGTTTAGTTGCCATTTCACTTAAATGCCGGCAAATTGTAAATATACCGTAGTGGCCTGAATATATTAAAAAGTAAAGTGAGACTGTCAGAATACATGAATCGATTCCAAACAAACAATCGATATACAAGACATATACTAGGGATGGTAATTTTCCGTAACATATAGATATATCTATCATTAATTGATATATCACAACGTGTATATCGAAAGCTACAATATTCCTATCAAATTAAAATAGCTGCTCTCCTGTAATTATATTCTTTGTCACTTTTTAATTCTTAATGTTTAATACAGCTCTTTGAATAAGACAAATTTAATAAAGATAGGGCAAAAATCAACGTATTTGACAAAAATAGATCAAAAAAGTAATATTTATTTTGATTCAATAGATTTAGAGCATAGTCTGATATATTGAATATACCATTATATCGTAGCCAAAATTTCATCATTAATTTCTAGAAAGCTAACGTGCGTAGGATCAGTTATGGCAGATGACTTTGAATTTTTGTAACGTGTGAAATTTGTTCTTCTTTCTGATATAAAATCCCGAATTTATTGGAATAATTTTGAGTTTATTTGAATTTTTTATTTTTAGTTTTGAAGACTTTTAGGGTGTTTAGTAAGTATCTTTAAGATTGTGAGATTGAAACTACCATGTGTTGTAATTGTCGAGTCCATGTTTTACATTGAGAGGGGAGTAGGGTATCAGGCACTTAGATTTTCTATACAATAATAATTGGAAAAATAATGAAAAGGGAAATGTTCAAGAATCGGGATCGAGAATCGAAAACTCGAGGTTCAACTTAAAAATCGGAATTGAGAAAAAGCGGTATCGTGACATCTCTACTTAATACACAGAACAATATGCTAATTAAATGAAATATGAACAGTAGGCCTTTTGTCCCCTGTATATGTGTATATGAGCGTAGACAACTGCTGAAACCTTTGCCAATTGATGGCTCGAAAGAGATGAGATTAGGGGTGCTGGAACTTTTTTGTTCCAGGAGGGATCAAAATTGTGTTTGGTCTCTGTTAAGTTAGTTTGAGTAAAAAACATGGGGGTGGGAGGTTAGGGGGACCAAAATGGTGATATGCCCAGGTTAAGCTAGGTTGAGTAAAAACAAAAAGGGGGAGGCAATGACTGGGAGAACAACACATTAAAAAAAATTAAATCAGTTATGCTATAGGATTTATTAGTTTGAACAAAGTTTGATTGATGGTTTGACGAGATTTTCCAACTAGTGTTTTATTAAGATTAAAATAGAACAATGGTATTTGTAAATTTATGTATCACTGAACACACAAAAGAAATTCAATTTGGTGAGTACAGATATAAAAGTCAAACCACTTTTCCAAATGCGTGACCACTGAAAGAATTAGTGCTAACAAATTAATTTATTATTTTCAATATGTCATCATTAACTAATCCTGGGTAAGCGTTAATAACACACACACGATTTAAACTTTTTGTGTCGTGGTTACTCATAGGTATGTTTTTACTCTGCTTGGCATTGAAGATGATCTTTCAGCTGTTGCAGATGTAGCAGGGACCATACAAAACTCATAAAATAGTTTCTTAGTTTTAGGGTGTTTCAGTAACCTTAAAGCCCTCTTTATTCTTTAAAACCTCTTTATGGTTATATTTTTCTTAAGGATGAAATTTACTACTAACATATTAACATATTATGGTGGGGAATTGGTTTGCTTACCTTCTGAATTAACTTTCATTTTCTTAAAATATAAATCAATTTTTGAACATTGGTTCACACTTGTTGCAATTGGTTAATTCTACTTGGGCTATTTTAGAAACTTCCACTAGAAGGGGAAGGCGGGATTGCTAACACTTCATGTGAGACAGTGATTTCTACAGTCAAATACAGTACTATAAATGGGCTGTTTTCAATTTTTATCCAGTGTTCAGAGGTTACAATTCATACATATGCATCTCTAGAAGTGTCTGTTAACTATAAAATATGTTAGAGAGAAAGAGGTTGTTTTACTGTTAAAAGCCCATGTCAATTTGCCGTGGAAATTTAAATGATCCACTATAGAGAAACCTCCGCTATTCAAAAGTGTCCATTAAGGGAGATA
The DNA here is from genome assembly GCA_902155825.1 of Timema genevievae. Taxonomy (NCBI): domain Eukaryota; kingdom Metazoa; phylum Arthropoda; class Insecta; order Phasmatodea; family Timematidae; genus Timema; species Timema genevievae. The sequence continues at coordinate 39,741 of CABFWO010003799.1, forward strand.
TCACTAGTTACAAGGATAGAATTTTATTTGTTTCACTTTCTACTAGTTAAGTGTCATATTCACGTTTTCTTGGATCCTAATCTCAAATTAATTTTACCCTTACATTTTTAATGGGAATCTAAGAAAAGATAAGCATAAAGGGTTCCTAAATTGGTATGTATTTCCCCCCTTTCTAAATACCAATGTTGTCCATATATATTTATTTTCCTTAGATATTAATAAATGGTAAACTATTTTGTAAAAATGTGATTAAGAATTTGAAAAGAAAAGATTTTATTTGATCCTCAAATCACCTTAATGATTTGATGGAGCCATCCATAATAATTACTACACATATTAATGGCCTTGCAGGTATACTTTCAGAATTAATGCGACCTAAATAGTAATAGCTGTTAATTGTGTAAACACTTTCATTATTATAGTAAAAGATTTTGATTGATTTTAGTTATATACATTCATAATTGGAGTAAATTTTGTTGGCGCTTTCAAATGAACATTTTCATTATTGGAAGAAGTTTTCTTCTGGTAAATACCTTAGAGGTAGGAAGGTATATACTTATTATTGTCTTTCGTGCATGAAGCCATCAGAGAATGATGGCTGTCAGCTGTTTAAGGGCAAAACTTTGGATGGCTTATATTTTTGTAAACATAGTTTAAAGAAAGTTGTCAAAAGAACTGGCTTATTTCATTTTGTTTTTCAATTAGGGAAAATATAATTTTACTCCAGTGCACAGTGTCAGATTACCTTTATGGGCCATCTGCATATTTACACTAATGGCGTATGAATGAGGAAGTTAGAGTTTAAGGGAAATGTACCTACATTTGCTTGAAGGGAAATTTTTAACCTATTTAGGAAAACCACCCAAAGTACACCTGATTGAGATTCTAATCTCGATTTCCCTGTCTTCTGCAATCCTTTATGTTACAAGTTTTTTGCCTCAAGGCTATTTTGAACAGAAGTGGGTATTTATTAAAATTAATAAATGGTGATAAATTGACACACACACACACACCAAATATATGAACATTTAAATGATAAATAGCACGATTCAACCATGCAAGGCCATACTTTTCATACTGCTATTAAAGACATATTACTTCTTGCTCTTAATCATTTGTTTCTAATTAGGGTTTCCATTCTAAACTACAACACACATACGATAATAATCTAATCCTTGGTAAATACAGTAATCAAATAATTAAAATTGGCTATAAATAATAACAGTAAATTGTCCCCCTTCATTGATTTGTTCTGTACCTAATCATGTTCTACCAGATAATGCTTTGTGGTTGTTATACTCGTAGACAAGGCCCTCTAGAGGTGGATCCTGTACAGGCCCGCTCCCTGGAAGACCAGCTCACCCATGACCTCGACCTCAACGAGGGTTCAGGCTCAGAGGACGAGAGCGACAACTTGCCATGGGAGTGGGAGACAGTAAGTTGCTAATTTCACTCTTATAGATATGGTTTTTCTTTTCTTTTTTAACATTTTAATTCTAGGTATATTTACTTAATTTTTCACCAGATTCTGATGTGTAAAATAGTTGGTTCGAATCATATCTATATAACATTTTAGAAAACATTCTAAAAAATGTAAAGAGTGTTAATAGTGTAGGAGTGTTATCACCAATTATTTTTTGTATAGTAAAACTTTTATTAATTCATGTAGGTTTGCCATAGAATACAAAATAAAATGTTTTTCTAATTATCTATTTATTTTACACAAAATATATTTTTTCTTATCAGTGATAATTTTATAATACTAGTTATCTAACATATTATCTTAAATTTCAAGTAATTACAAAATTTACTTTCCTTCGACTACTTTTTTAAGATAAAATCTCTTTGTATTGCTTGATGATATAATCATCTTAAGGTGTGTTATCAACATTAACTTGCTATTATTTCTCAAGGCTTAACCTCATTTTAACCTATGGATATTTTTTAAAGTTACATAAAATATTTTTTTCTTTATTCCACACATTTATACTTGATCATTTTTTTCACTTATTTCACTTTTTATTTTCAAGCACTTATTAATAATTTTGTATCTACTTTTTAACAGACTTCTTTGTATTACTTTACATTCTGTGATTAGCCTAATTTATCTTATAACTATTCATTTTTTATGACAGTGTTTATTAATTCTTTAGATGTTCCTAAATGACTAAGTAAAATACTCCTATATATTAATCATTCATTCTGTTTTCTTTTTTATGTTAAACTTATCCATTTTTCTTCTAATCCATCTATATTTACATTGTATTTTTATAATAATCAATTTAACTTGTTTATGTATAATAAGACAGTGTAGAAACACTAAAATGATGTGAAAAAGGAATATTTCTCAAAATATAAAGCAATATGTAACTGCGGAAGGGTGAAGAAGTGAGAAATATAAAAGTATAGTAAGAAATTATGAGACAAGTGTGTTTGTTCCTATCTAGGCCAAACCTAAATATCTTTTCAGGATGGCTTCCTTCACTATTACTTACCTAACATTATTGTACAGTGTTTCTACATTGGTTATACTATACATTTCCAAGCCATTAGGCATTAATTCATTTTTCATTTAACTTGTTTATGTCATTTTAACTGTACCAGTAAAAAATAGCAATTTCTATAATTGTTATAAAAATATTTATTATCAATATTGATTCTCGCCTCCTGACAACAGCTGGGAAACCCCTGCCTTAAACGAAGCCTTATAAAATCTCATGTGTTGAAGTACAACATAATTGATTATGTGTGTGTAAACTCTTGTCCTTTCCTGTGGTGTATAGGTTCCTAACATCTCGTGCCCAGAGACAGCGGCAGGGCCAGCGGTGGTACCCTCTCAGCAGCTGATGAACACGCAGCAAGCCACCAGCATGGCAGGGGGCCTTGTAACCTCTGCAGCAGCAAGCATAGTCTCCATCTGGCGAGGCTGGACTGGGAACAAGTAACACCTGTGTTGATTATTAAAGGTACTGAATTATCTTCTGTATCATGTGTAATTTAAGTTATTCATTTAATGTCACCTTAGTTCGTAGGGGTGTGCGAATAGGATTATTAATCAAATCGAATAGTTTCAAATCAAATATCAAAATTTCAAACGAATATCGAATAGTAGATTTATCTTACATATTTGATAAAAAATAATTTAAATTAGTAAATTACTATTGGAAATGTGGTTTTATATTTAGGTATTGGCAGAATGCAAAAAAAAAAAAAAAAACTTCAAAACATTGATATTTGAGCTGGAATTAATAAAAAAAAAGCCTGAATTTTAAACAAAATTTCAGGAAATTAAGAACATTTGATCCAGTTTTTTAGACAACAGGTTTCACCTTAATCAAATATTTTAAATTCTGTGACAAGTTTTTGACAGAAATTTAAATTTTAAAATTTAATGGAGGATGTTTAACTGGTCAGTGTAATATATTTTTTATACTAAAATATTATTAATTATTATTATTTAAAAGGGTAAAATAATGGGGTGATTAATAAATCAGGTCATATTTAGATTCTTTCGTCGTCTCTATTATTTCAAATTGTAATTCTCATTTTCTAATACCTAGGTCCCACTTTTGTTTGTGTGATGATTAGTACTCAACCCAAAGTTTGGTTGGATCCTAAACAATTTTACTATCAGCTGAAAGACTAGGCAGCACTGAAAAGGCTTACAAAGGAAATTAGAAGTGTGGTAGTTTCCTCTTGCTTTTCTCACTGAACCATAAGGTACTTTTGCACATAACTTTGCCAAGCCCACCGAAATACATACACCAACTGACCCTAAAAGTAACACCTTCATTCTATCCATCACAGGGACTGGCTGTATACTGAATGTTATTACTAGTCTTGCTCATACCTCTGCCACTTTCCTATTATACAACAATAAATTTACTAAAATAACACAACACTAATGAATGATAAATTTACCTTTTGAACCCCTTTAAATGTCTTCTAGGCTTGACACCCCTTAAATATTGTCTAGGTTTGAAACCTTTTAAAGATTATCTAGTTAATCGCTTGTCTTGTCTTGCGCATAAACATACTGGTTTGGACGGTACTTTTAAGAGATTTATGACATAACTATTCATTATTGCTATTCAAACTTGGTATTTGAAGTTTCGAATTTAATATTTGGCCTTTAATTATTTGAAATTATTCAAAATTTTGAATATTTGCACACCCCTATATTGGTTCAGTTGATAGCTATTTTCTCTACTTAATTGGGACTCCTAAGTTCAATTCCTGGCACAGCCAAAATGTTATTACCTCTGAATTGTCAGCTAAGGTTAGACGTTGTGTCTGTTCTTAGGTTGGTTTGTTTGTTCATTTCCCAAATAAGTGTGCTATTTGTCCCTCTTTCATTTATTCATATTTTATAAGTAATGTGCAATTATTTTTTTTTATTTCAGGTGTTTCTCCAATAAATTTGCTCCTTAACATAATATTATTTTTAAATAAAAGTTCGATAAAAAAAACTTATTTAAAGCTAAAAGAACCATCTTCTTTCCATGGGATTTTTTTCACTATCATAAGTCGTTCTTATCGGTATAGTAAAATATATTGGACTGATATAAAGTACAAGTTAGTATAGTTAATTTTAATCTCAGTTTTAAGAACAGAGCACTAATTCACAAAGTAAACCTATCATAGAACCATAAATAAAAGGTCTTATGGGTTGTACAGTGATTTTTTTTTTTAATTTCTAAACAAAATCAATAATTTTAGGTATGTAATTTGAATATGCATGTGTTTTGATATCAAATCATTCAAATAATTTAGTTGAAGACATTCTACTATAGTAAAGTACTTCCATTTGAAATTACCAATGTAACATGACACAAGCGTATAACCCGAACGGGTAGTAAGACGAGGTGCTAAATAAATTAAATAAAAAAAAAATGACACACAAGGATATAGTATCATGGTAATAGTGAAACACAGGTTGTTAATGCATTCAGCTTTTAATTAATGTACAGTAGCTTTAATTAGCTGAGGGTGAGGGAAATGTCCATTGTTTTAACTAAAACAAAGTTAAACTGAATATATGTAATGAAATATTTTATAGGCCAAATCTGTTTAAAAATTAAGAGGCCCAATGGCTGGTTGATTTTACAAAATAATGGAAATTCGATAAAAAATAAATTAATTTAATGAAGAAAGTCCACCTAGGGAAAGAGGAAAAATTTGTGAAGAATCCATTGCACAGAAGTATCATCTTTCTATTTCTTCTGCAGGGTGTCTACCAATACTGGAAATATACTTGATTTTATTCTTTATACTGGAAATACTGGAATTTTGAATCAGATACTGGAAAACTATTCAGCCATTTTACATTGAGTAAATGTTGGATTAAGCATTTTAAGACCCCTGATATTATTTGGACTACTGATAGTTCTATTTTGACCTCCCCTCAAGTACTTCCCCTCGGGTCTATCTTGTTTGCCACACAATTAGTTGACCTTGTAGATGACCTTGCAGTGGAGATGTTTGCCTCACTTACTGACCTTTCTATTCTCAGTCTCTACACTAAGCCCTCCATCCTCCATACCCCTTACATACTAGAGAAAGAAACAAATAACTGTTTGGACAACATTAGCAGCCAACCTCCCCCTTACATGCCCCCCTCCACCCCCCAAACTTTTTTCCAGCAGTAACCATCATGAATGATGAGTTACTAGTAACTGCTCAAGTTCAAACACCATTTCAAACTCTTGGTATACCTGCCTGACCTTGACATTTCAGTGGCACAGTACAGTATTTTTTGTGTTCACTTCACCCCCCACATTCTTGCTCCTCCTCCCCCTCTTATCCACCCAAAAGAAAAACTACCATTCCTAAGCTCGGCCTGGTGTGAGTATTCTGCAGATCCCACTTGTTTATCTTGTGAAATCTTGTGAAATGAGTAAACTCAGAGGAAAAACCTCGTTTAAATATGATTGGTTGGACAGAACAGTGTTTAAAGATTGTCTGTGGCTACAAAAAGTGGATTGTAATAAAAGTAAAGGCAATTGTTATTTGTGTAAAACTAACTTTGATATAAGTAACATGGGAATATCTTCACTCCAATTATCATAATTGTACAGGATTGCATATTAAGAATTAAATAGCCAAATATGCAATATGCATTCCCGTACAATTATAATAATTGTACAAATGGCAGCAATAAGCCAACTACCGAGTCGAAGATGGCTGCGTTATCAGATAGCTCATGATATTAATATAATCACATACTTGTAGCTGACGATTTCCGCACATCCATCATAGGCTCTGTCTTAAAATATGAGTGAAGAATGACCCTGGGCACAGGACGAATCCTGGATAGCTCAGTGGTTAGAGCATTGGCGTATTAAGCCAAAGGTCCCAGGTTTGATTCCCATGTCTAGGTATCATTTTTCAATTTTCAAAATACAAGAAACTATTTTAATACCTTTAAAAAAAACTCAAACTTAGTACCTATTTATAAAAATGATTATGATTTGAGTCTTGAATCCAAGAATATTCCTTGTTGGTTCTAGAGTCTCATCCTTAGTATATACTAGAATATATGCGTCAATACACTTGATGCTTGATGTAAAAATCTTTAACCATGACAGACCTATGCCTACCCTAACTTTCTATCATTTTATGATTTTGAAATAGCAATTGTTTGGCTCTGAGTATCTTTCATATATACTGGATTTCTTAAAAAAAAAGTTCTGGAAATATATTGGAATTTCAAAACTATAGTCAGGTAGACACCCTGTTCTGTCTTTTATATTAGATGTAGTCACTCACACATCTCTACACAAATAGTCATATTTTGGCATTGTTACTTTTATCTAGCAAAAAAGAGGGAAGAGGAAAAACATTTTACACAAACACTAAACTATTCCGTTTTGAATTTAAAATTGAGTGGTTAATATTTGTGTAATGTGTCTTTTTCATTTGATAAAGGCAAAAATAACAAAATATAGCTAGCTATTTGTGCATGTGCGTGTGTGCATGCATGCATGCTCATACATTTCTACTAAAGAAGATGTCACATTATTTTGTGCGTTGTACCTTCCCACATTTTTCCTCTTTCCTCAGGTGGGCTTTCTTGATTAAATTTACACTTATTAATTTATTAATATTTTTTTATCAATTTAACATTATTATTAAATTCAAAGAAAAATCAACATTTTCAATATTTTTTCCATTGTTTTATATTAAGTAAAAATATAAATCAATGTATTTTTATAACGTTAAAACAAAACCCCACTAGATCAGATACCAATAGTCTGAAAATCTGGATAATCTAAACACACTTTTCAAAAAATGAAAAAAAATATGTAAAATGAATTTATTTTATTGGTTGACAAGCTCAAAGTTAAAGAAGAGAATTGTAAGAAACAGTGATATCTGATAATAAATGCTTAGTATTTACATATTGAATTCAACACAATGTGTTTTCCTGTAACTAAAATAATCGCAGTACATATTACTTGCTGTACATCACTTAAATAAATGACAACTTGATTAAACTTATTCAACTGTAATTTAAAATTCATGAAAATACTAAATACTTGTATTTTCTCGCTTAATCCGAATTTTTGCTTATCTGAACAAGCTTCAGTCTCAAATTATTTTGGATTAACAAGTTTGTGTGTGTGTGCATGTTTTTTTTTTATGTTACGTTTTATGGGTAGGGAAAGGTACTTGAATTTGTGCAAAGAAAAAGTAAAATGAAAAAACACTAATAGAACACCCAGCAAGGATTCAAACTTCGACCTTACCATCACCGAAAATCAGACTAGATAAGACCACGCGTTAATCCGTGTGTGCACCATTAAGGCTATATTTCGTATTAAAGGTAGAAAATATACATACACAAAATATCAAACTATTTCAAATGTTCAATTAAACTTCTTCTTATATAAAAAGTAGAATTTGTACACTCTTTATAATTATTCATATTGTTAGGATGTATCCAGTGTTGATTTAGTGTTAGCAATGTTAAAATGTAACTTCATATCTGCAAAACACCAAAGTGTATAAAAATAACAAAACTTTAGCCATCATTTTTTAAATAATTTGTCAATTTGGACATTCTTTTAATAAGTATCTAGTGAAATAAAGTGGTATGTGTTTATAATTTTGCTGTTATAAAGTATTACGATAGATTGAGCTAATCTTATTCATGAATTGTTTAAGCACTCTACAATGTGATGATAAACCTGTAAAGTTGAGCTAAAAATGTATCGTTGGTGCTGACCAAGAATAATATAGATGCAACATGTATTTGTATATTTATATGCATGCGAATAAATATTGATTTTATACTTGATTTTGAAATAAAGTTATAATTTTTACTAAAGAAGTGGTAATTATTTAATGAGTGTATGTGTGTTTTTGTGAAATTAATATATTTGTGTTTCCAACATTGATAACAAGATTAAATTCAATTTTATTCCAAGGCTTAGCAAAATATGTTCAAAGAAATGTATCATTTGAATAACGTAACTATATAAGAAGAACTCAAGGGCTTAGATTTATTGTGCTTAAAAAAATATAATTTCATATCTCCAAAGTATTTGGTTTAAGTGCCCATTTTAAAACTAAACTTAGTTGGCAGGCCTCATGCCATATCAGCAATCTATGATGATTTGTATTTAAACATAAACATTAATTTATGTACTATTAGATAATACTTGTATAATATTACTATGGAAAACAACCTTAACTATCCAAGGAATGCAAAAGAGAGTTCAACTGCATTTAATAATCCTCAAAAATTATTATTCAGAAATATTCAGTCAAAATATACAAACATTAGAGCCCTATCTAATCTCTCTGATCTTTAACTATAAACGTTAATAACAATGATTTCAATATATAGAAATTCATAGAAGAGCTAAGAAAAATCAAAAGGAAACACAATAAACAGAAGATTGTGTCAACCACATTACCTAATATATGATTATGTATAAAAATCTATCCCATTTAACCAGGAACTCAAGATAGTGCAGAGGGACTAATAACATCTCATCTTCAAATATTGTAAATAATATATTAAATAAGTATAACCTATTTGACCAACAAGGAACAATTTATTTGAACTAAGTTTCCTTCAATATTAATTCTATTACGCCATAAGGGCCAACCTAGTCTTTTTTCAACATTTAAACTTATGTTGTCACGTATTCTTCAATTTTTAAGTATATAGTCCTCAAAAAACAATAAACATGTCCATCAAAAAAAATTACAAAATCATTATTATGTATCAATTGGTAAAATCTCAGAAAATTCAATGAAATATTTACAAGAGGTTGCATGCAATACTAATATTCAAAGTTTTGAATATTAATATTTAAAGTCATTCTGAAGGACAACATTAGAGATCAAGGTTCAAATATTACAACAGTCAGAATCCATATTCTGAAAATTAAATGTCTTAGTGTGTGAAGAAAAGTTTTCAAAGATTAAAAAAAAACTAATTTAAGTTTAGTATTATCCATGATTAAAAAAAAATTATTCATTTATAAATATTTACACCGAAACAATAAATTTTGAACAGACAGGCCAAAAGAGAATTTTGTAAAGCTTACATTTTCCAAGACTAGAAGTATCCTCGGTGAGAATCCAAACAAGAGTAAAGTGAAAGGGTAAAATCACCAGTTTATTTTCAATCCACAGCACAGCTTGAAACATCATAGAAAGTAAGAGAGGGAGGGGGGAAGCAACACAAATAGAGAGAGAGAGATGATTGAAATGCAATGTGACCTGGTTGGCTCAGAAGCTTCTGGATGACAGTATTATATTCCATGTCTTTCTAAGATGTGTCAATGGCCGAGCTTAGAACTAGCTCTGTACCCCGGCAATTCCTTTAGTCGGCAGGGCTTATCGATGGGGCTCGGGACGTGATTTATTTCGCTGGCTTTTATGTTGATATTTAGGTTATATGGAGCGATATCTGGTCAAATGCTGGCAGAGCTGATAAATATTTACCATATTTAATTGATTTATATTTAATATCACTGTTCTTGTTTCTTGTAACTATGACGATTTAATAATTTAAATATATATATATATATGTGTATATATATATATGTAGGCCTATATATATATATATTATTTATGTTATTGTCTCTTGTAACTTCGGCGATGTTACAATTGGTAAAATAAAGAGTCCAGTCAAAGGTCTCTCGGATAGAAGAACCACGTCAGCGCCAGCCGCTCATAAACGGTGACTAGAGATATGAATTGAAGTTAAGCGGTGGTCTCAGTAATTATAGAGCTGCCAGAGCAGTCGGTACTAAAGAACCCACTTCCCTTACTTTTTACCCACCACTTTAGTTTGTGTGATGCCTCTTTAAGGTCCTTCGATTTCAACTATCACATTCCCTTACATACATGTCTACATCCTTCTTCCTTGTCCCCACCAATACTTCTCTGTGATCCTCAAGTCGGTCTTTCTTTGTCATGGATGTCCTGCAAGCAAGAAATCGTGGTACCTCTCTAACACCTCCATGCTTCCTCTCAGCACGACGATCTTTAGTCCTTGGCTGGTTTTCCTACGAAGAACATCTACTTTTTCAAATAATGATAAATCCTGTAGTCCAGGCAATTTGCATTTAGACATGGGTAAAATTGCCTCAGAAGACTTTTAAACGGTTTCCAGCTCAGTATTCATTGCTGAATAACATATCCAAAATCCAACAAAATCGAACTACGGTAACACCCCTAAAAATGGATTTCAAAATGGTGAACTGTCTTTCCTACGAAATAAAATAAATATAATTTACACTTTGTAGATAAAGAAATTATTATTTTTCTCTACAGTTAAAATGTTTTAAATATAATAAACAGGGCAATCCAATACGCTTGCATTCACAACGTGAAGTAGCACATTTCGTCTTGCAGGAACAGTGGATCATGTTGAGTAGATAATCTGGAGCTGGTGGCATGTTACAGTTTGTAGGGTAGTAGGAATTATTCACTACATACCAATCCCACACTTATGCATTATGCTTTCTTCTATTGACTTCCAAATTCTTATTTGAAGGTATGTGCGAAAGTTGTGATACTTTGTGGATGAATCTGTAGGTGGCAAACGCTCGGGGTGTAACAAAAGAGTTAGCTGCAGCCACTTTTTCAACTAACAATCGATGACGTAGTTTGTTAGTGGATTCCATTGTTTCGTAGCCATACAAAAGATGCATTGTCTTTCTTCCAGTGGCTTCAATATCCGAGTGTTGGCAACAATCAAAACAGAATGTATTTGGAACTGAACGAAGTTCAGACAGCTTCCTCAGTTTGCCGAATGCTGTGGTTTTTCCGCTCGAAAAAATTCTTGATATGCTATCACGGCCCTTGAAAGCATGAACAAACAGGATAATCTTGCAGATGCTATTACCCAACCATGATTGAATGCAGTGAATATAATACACAGGATTTGGAGATGGTCCCCGTCTTATATCACTGTGATAGTACAACTTAAAACCACTGTCCTTGGCATGGTACAAAAGGAGAATAAGCAAATCGGTGTCTTCCCCTATTACTGTTGTAGTTGCATTTTCTGGTGAGGAAACTGCAGCATGAACTGATGTCCACATCAGCATCCCCATTTGCGCTGTGCACAGTATACCCGTGCTTCCTCAACATCTCGCTTACCAGGTAAATCATTACTTGTCTATTTTTTTCATTAGCCAATAAGTGTTCTTTGTGGCCAGCAAATTTCATGCCTGGACTGAGATTCACATTTCTGCTATTCTTGATGCTGCATCTTCTGTGGGCCATGTCCTTGATAATAGGAGAGCTGCTTTAGCCATCAAAAACAATATCTTTTCCATAGGTTTTCAGAATTAAATTGGCATAGGAGTTTGTAATGTTCTCATACGTTTCACCTCTACACCATCCACCATTCAACACGTACTGCTCTGTGTAATAAATATCTTCAACATCCTCCATGCGTAAAGTGTCGGTGTATTTGAGTATTGCATGAGCTAACTGAGATTTGTTGACTTTCCTTAAGAGACTTAGTGATTTGAACAATGCAGGATGGTACACACAAAGCTCATAACACATTATATCTTCAAGTTTAATGTCACCGCCAGTGGCAACATCCATCATTCTCTGAAACAGGAGTGCATGATCTACCTCTACATCGACATTGGCAGGGATCACAATGGCAGAAGCAGATCCTAGGTTTTTCACCCTGTGAAATCTTTTGGCAGAATATGTGAATACTTGTTTCCCTATCATTTTTACAACAATGCCCATACTGATAGAATGCATTTCATGAACGTTAACTCCAGGATCAGCAGCTACTCCTGTAACAATGTTGCAGAGACCCGAATCAGAATAGAATAGGGATATGTATTCAAGACATTTAACTACTTTCTTAATGTCGTTACTGCCCCTGGTTTGTCTGCTTGCCCTCATTTCCTTGTGTTGTTAACAACTTTCCAACAAAACTCTGGTGTATTCCTTCATTGTTAAGCTATAAGGGGAGCAAAGGGGCATAGAAAACAGTCACGTTGTCCTCTTGATTTCTGTCAACCAACAGATTTGTGCCAAGTCCGCCCCATAAGCTGTCGCTTCTTCTTACCACAAACTTACCTTCTTGGAACCTTTTGTTAACGGCTAGATTTTCAGAAGGTTGACTGAACATTTTATGCAGGTACAGATATATCGATTTCAGGTAATTGTGATGCTGCAATTATAGGGAGGATCTCCGGCATTGTTTGCAAGTGCAAATCCCACGAACCGGTTTTGTCTGCTGTTATGAAGGTAGGTGCAACGTTAATCCAACCAGAGTTGACTTGTTTGCGAAGAAGACTATAGGTAAGTTCTCTTTTCCTCCAAAGCAGTAGCAATCTGGGACAATGCACATTTGATGATTCCACATCCTCAATTGCGTGTTTATCAGCCATAACATCGTCGAGCAGGTCAGAGGATTCCTTAACGAGGTCATGAGGAGTTCCAGCTTCATTTCGAGGGAAAACGTCTGTGACTAGTAAGGTACTAAGAGCTGCATCTACTATCATATAACCTCTTATCACTCTGTAAACAGATTTTCCAGCGATCATGTGTTGCACAGCATTTGATCCGTAGATATCTTGAAGTACTTCAAACGAACCTGAAATATTCATTAGAGTTCCAATTGTGCTCTAAAGATTCATCAGTGTGAAATGTTCCCAGCATTAAAACAATGTCCTGAAGGTCTCTTAGTTCATTGATGATTTGGGAAGCTTTCCTAAACAAAGGCTAATCAATGGTAATAATGCATGGGACTTTTTGATCGCTTGGTATCTTGCGCAAATATAGTAGAATTGAGAATATGCAGGCTGTGTCACTTGGTCCCATACCTATGATGGGAAGGAACATGATTGACGCCATACCTGGATGTGAGACAGTGGATCCACAATGAATTGCTTGCATTGTTCCTGACCAACTTGGATCTGATCTATCAGCTGAAGAGATCTGCCAGAGAAGACTAAGTTTACTTATGGTGGTAGTGGGCACCGGAAGTTCGTGGAGTGAGATGTCACTGAGCATGCTTCTCGCGTTTCTATATTCCTTAATGTCAATGGTTGCATCCTTTTTAATTTCACTGTCACCAACGTTATGCCTGTGGATACAAGGATGAGTCGTAGGAAACAGCTCGTCCACCATTTTTGGGGACGTTCCCGTGGTCCGATTTTGTCGGGTTTTGGATATGTTATTTGGAAATGTTTCCTGAGCTGGAAACCGTTTAGAAAGCTTCTGAAGCAATTTTTCCCAGGTTAAGTTTATTTTTGCTTTGAAGTGCCTGGACTACTGCTATTTATGACTGATTTTGATCCTCCCAAAAAATTTCCTCTTGTAATGGTGGCAACTTTAATTTTCCTGGATATAGCCTCTGCGTTTCTCATGGGCTTTTCCTGCTCTATGCTTAACTTTATGGCCATAGCTTCGCAACTTTGTCCATCTCATCAGTTGGAAACTTGGATCTTTCAAACTGAATAATCAAGTCACTGCTGCGTGGTCTGTAATTACTGTAGAGGGTTAACAAGTTAAGAAACATCGAAATGTGTCACCACCCAAATTACTCTTTAAAGTTCACGTTCTATAGCCCTATAGTTCATTTCTGCTTTATTCAATTGTCTACTTCCATAAGCTCTCGATTTCTCTCCACCCTCTACTTCCTGACTCATCACACAACCTACCGAAAATTTAGATGCGTCTTGAGTCAAAATATATGGTTTACTGAAATCCGGATAAACTAAGACTGGAGCTGTAGTTAAAACTTATTTTATTTGTGTAAAGGCTTGTTCACACTCTTCTATCCACATAAATATCTGCTGATTCCTCAACAAGGATGTCAGTGGCTTGGCAATTTTAGCAAAATTTGGAACGAACCTTCATTTAATAACTAGCTAAACTAAAACGAATGTAATTCTTTTACCTTTTTGGGTGAAGGAAAATCTTCACTGCTCCAACTGGTCTTGGATCCGTTTTAACTCCACCAGATGAAATAATGTTTCCCAAATACTCCCGCTCACTCTTTGCAAATCTACATTTACATAATGAAAGAGATAAATTGACTTTTTTTTAATCCATCAAAACTAGCTTCAAACGCTCCAAAAGCTGGTCAAAATCTGCTGAAAAACTATAATGTCATCTAAATACGTCAACCCTTGCATAGGGCTCAATCCTCTTAAAACCGTGTCTATCATTTTCTGGAACGTGAAGGGTCCACCTCATAATCCAAATGGAAGACTTAATTACTTATAGACTCCTTTGGATGTAATGAAACACGTCTATGCCTGATCTTGCAGTTGTACAGAAATAGCATAATGTTCTGTCAAATCTAGTACCATGAAAAATGTACATAACACTATGCTGTCAATAGTTTCTACTGTATTTGGCAATGGATAAACATCAGGCATGGTCACAGCATTTAATTTTTGGTAATCAACACAAAACTGGTACTTTACCCTTCACCCCCATTTGTTAACTTCTTTTGGACAATTTGTATCGCTGCTTCTATTAAATAGTAGAAGTGACGAATACTTTAATAATAAACATAATTAAAGAAGGATGGGAAGGATCAAGCATAAGATAAATATACAATTTTAACAAAACAGTTTATTTAAATCAACTCTAACATTCAAAACTATGCCTTATGGGCATAGAAAAACAAGTCAGAAACTCTGACATACAAAACTATGTCATATGGGCATAGTAAAAAGAGCTCTAAGACTCAAACGAAGATTACTAAACCAAAATAATCATTGTGTCAGACGTGGCTTCATCTGCAGTGAGGAGGAGAGACCAACGCCTCACGCATCGTAATCACCAGTTGCTTGGTCCACCATTGTAGATTTACGTCCAAGTTGTTCCTCTGACGAATCGATACAATAGAATACAAAAAGTGAAGCGAGGGGTGGCTGTTTTATACAAGATGGACTGACGTATTCTGGAAGGGACTTTTACAAGGTTAGGAGGGGGTGGTAATTTCTTAAAAATGAGGCAAGCGACAACTAGCGGTAGTGCACGGCCGCTGAGTACACCACAAAAAAGCCAGTCCTCATTTCTTCAACGTCCGACCTAGGTGTAAGATGTTCGTTTGTTGTAGCTCTTATAAGTCGTGTCGAACCGTCAGCTGGGGCATTTTCCTCAAGTACGGGCTTTTCGATCAATATGATGTCACAGTGAATTTATATCTGCCACAAATTATTAGACTTTATTAGTTCTTGCACTTAAAGTGATAATCATATATATTAGGTATTTTTAGTGTACGTGTTAACGGGCCGTTAGCACGTTACAAGTTATAATGGTTGAGGTCCGCGGGTCATCTTGTGGCTCTTTTGGTACAATGAACCTTGCTTCTAACTGCTCTTTGACTAAGTCCTGTACAGATTTTTGTTGGCTATGAGGTATTCTATTGGCTCTTTGTGTAATTTGTCTGGGACTTCCTTTATAAATCCAACTCTGGACCAAGGTTGTTCTGCGGAGATTTCTTTGATCTTTGAATATCTCTTGCCAACTTTTAAAAATAGGATGTACAGTATTTTTTATCTCTGTTTTAGCGATAGGTGTTTTATTTTCTCCGAAAAAATCTATTATTGTTTTGACACCTTCCTTATTTCATTCTTACACTGTTTTACTATTTTTTAGCTTCGGCCTTTTTTTGGTATTTATTGAAACCACTTATCCTTGGTTTGGACCCTGCATGATCCCTAATTCAGCTGACTCGCTGCTTAGCTCTATTATGTCCTTGTGAAGTACGATTTACAACTCAGCAATCTCACTATGTCGGGGGATCCCCGCGTCAGACTGGCCTAAGCTGCTAAGATACACTGGCACGCTACACTGATATTCCTCAACAATGACGTTACTCACGTTATGTTAAACCAAACGTGCTGGTCATTTAAAAACCCATTTATGACTGTTAGCTTAATTAGGACATGCTCTATATTTCCTAATCCTTTTGGTAACTTGACTTGAATTTGGATTAATTTTTTAGTGTCTGGACATAATTTATCAATAACAGCGAAATATATCGTGATTTTGAACGTAATCTACGGTACATGACTGCTTCTATTCTTAGGGTTTCATTTTCAAACCTCTTATTTGGGTGTAGTTTTGTTTCCCTAATTGGATAGTCTGCTCTTAAATATCCCTTGCCAAGTTACTTATTAAAAAATCCATGTCCAAAATTCCATCATTATGCTTGCTTGCGTGGAAGGGCAGGGTCGGTGGCAAGGTAGTTGGTTGGGCTCGAAATTATTCTGGAGGTTTCGTGTTTTGGGTTAATAGTAGTACTAAGAAATGATACAGAATATGTTGTTAAAGGTGATATAAAATAAATATATGAACTTGGTCGTTTAAGTTCGTGGAAGAACTGGCTCAGTCGTGAAATATTAAACTGTTGGAATGACTAACATGGCTCGCGATCCCCTGCAGAGTCGAACTTGCTACCCTAGGCACGGTAGCTGCCCTCTAGCACAAGTATTACTAATGATACGAAGTTCTAATCCACTATGATCCGGCATCGGGCAGCGTAACTGCCTCCGAAATAGATGATAATGTGTCAGCCACAATGTCAATAAAACAAAGACTTTTATAGCCCGATCTGTCCTCATTAATTCACAACTAGTGAAAGCTTGTTGTAAGTAGTAAGCATTATTCTTTATGTTTTCTAATTCACTACACCAAGTTCGTTATATCACTCGGTGGGATCAAACTTTTTGTTACCTTAAGGATGATTGCACTTCTTACCAATTTATATATAATATAAAAAAAACAAAAGCGACGTTGTTTCGCTGTTCATGGAGTTTGAACAATTGGTATCAAGATAAACAGGCGACAAAATTTGAGTGGTTAGGAGTGTCAACAAAAGTGCATATGTAAATGAGTATTTGGACAATTATTTCCAGAAAACACGAAACCAGTTCACCACACACACCGGAGCAGAACGTTGAATTAGATCTGTCGTAGAAAGTGCTCGTACAATGCTCCTCGAATCTGGCCTTCCTGAGTCACTTTGGGCATAAGCCTTTAACATATCAGTGTATGTGTTAAATCGACGTCCGTGCAAACCCAACTGTGACAAGACGCCTTATGAAAAGTGTTTTGGAAAGCAAACTCAAATTAAAAATATAAGGAAGATTGGATCTGAATCCTTCGTGCATATTCAAAAATAGTTTTGGTTTAGGTTCCAAGGCAAATCTGAGAAAAGAATCGTGGCTGGTTATAACAGTAACAGAACCAGTTACAGGCTATAAGATCCAGCAACAAAGAAAATAGCAGTCGCACGAGATGTTATCTTCAATGAAAATGCCTCGAACTATTCTGAAGAACATAAATTCAACCACGCCACGTGCAAATATGTACAGTTGGTTGACAAAAAAATAACGCTGCAATGCCAGCAGCCATTGTTGAACATTAAAAAATATACTTACGGGATAAAGAACTTAAAATTGTTGAAGAAGTAGCTAAATCATGAAGAGATGTTTGCAATCATGACAAAATTGGCCCATCAACTGGTTTTGAGAATTACATAGTTTGTGCATCAATAATAATTGCATAATTTCAACCTTTTCGATAAAACTTACTTTTGTCAGCAAACGGTTTTTTTCGTTTTACAGAAAAACCGGGAAGCTGGAATGTTATCCTTTTACTACTCACCGATTCAATTGACGATCCACAGACAAAAAGTAAGCAGTGGAATCCAAGGGGTCAGTGTAATAGTCTAAAGCGATGGAAACAGCCGTGTAGTGGAGCAGGAACGTGCTGAAACGCCATTCCGGCACTGATTTGTAGAAAGAAAAGTTTTTTGAGGTTACCTTAGCATAATGTATTTCCAATAAATAATTATCGCTAAGTTAGTGAACTTGAACTTGCCAGTTTCATTCATTTCTGTTGGAAATAATGCAGCACTTTCCTAGTTCCCTTCTCATCCCATGCTTGTCTATAAGGTCAAGCCAGCTTTGTTGACAGACAGTAAGGTACATATACATCTGTTACTTTAGTGCGGGTGAAATGTGTGGAGCCTTTAATTGTTTATTAATTTTCTTATTTCTTTATTTATATCGTATTTTGTGCGTAATAGGCCTACCATTGTCAGTGTTTGTGAATTTATTGTCAATTAGAAGTGGATGTAGGCCCCATACAGTGTTTACACATACTCATGGAATCTAATAAACAGAAACAAAAAGTTATAACTTTTTTCCTCCCGTGCAACCATTCCCATCTTCAAAAGATGATCAACACGAGAATCTCAATACTTCAATGTTACCACAATATTTTCCCCACAAACCGGAGCACTAAGTGTTTTCCTTTCCTTGAAGAGAAGAACCATTGGCAGTGGAAAACATTGTTGGATTAAAGATGCCGTTAGCAAAATAAAGTTTTTTTTTAGGAATCTGCCCTCTAACCTGAAAGTGATTCCGGGAACCCAGGGGCTTCCAGAAGGTTCTTTGTAAGAAAAGCACGCCATACATTAGAGGCCAGCACCTCAACCTCTTGACTGCATAGGCGGACACACTTGTTATTTTCTTTCCTCAGTTACAACGAATGAGTATTTCAGGTGTACCGAATATGTTCAAATTNGGGAGTGCCTTGAAATACAGTCCTGAGTCGATGATGATGATGATGATAATGATGATAGGGAAATAAAATGTGCCTTGAAATAGTCTTAAGTCCCGAGCCCTGAAGTATCCATATCTTTCTAGAGTAATGCTATCTGTGGGCATATCATCCAATCATATTATTCATAACACATAAGTCTCTCCCTTATCTATGACATAAGTCTGTCCCATAGATAAGGAAATGTCCTGATGGTGGTACCTTCTATTGACTTTTACCTTGGGTTTAACTATTTAATAACAATTGATTGAATTTGTTATAAGAATGGATCAATCTCTGGTATTTTATGCATGTTTTTAATGCCGCAATATATATATTTCATTTTGTTCCAAGAAAATAAAATTTAGCCTTATATTGCTTAGCCTATTATTTTTGTTTCTAAAAATTAGAACGTTTAGTTTATTTAATTTAGAAAAAAATGTGTTTAGTTATATTTACTTATAATCATGCCTCGAAAGAAAAGTTGCTGTGTGCCAGGTTGTGAAGATCAAGAATCTGTTAGACATAGGATCCCTATATTGAACAACACCATTTACAATATTTGGTTGAAAAGAATATCTAATCCGAAATTGTTTGAACTAACGAAAGAGTCAGTGAACCGAAACTATGTAATATGTAATAAGCATTTTATTGATGATTGCAAAAATGCTAGTTCAAGACGCCTGCAAATATACTCATTGCCGTCTATACATCTTCCTGGTACGTTTGGATTTGTTTAGAAACTAATTTATAAATTTCTGAAATCCAGGTCTCTTACATTAAAGTAAAACTATGGGGAATAACCTATGATCTGTTTATTAACTGGTCACTTTGTAACAAATAAAGGGGATGTACCCTAAACACCTTAATATTTAATACACTGTATTTTATGTTAGATAGCATATAATTAAAGATGAAATACTTTCACAATACTCACAAAGAAAATGCTAATCGAATTATAGTCCTACTAAATTTATATTAATTTGAAATTATTTCATTTTCACGTATTTTAGACAACTCACCAAACTCCAAGTCTAAACTTAAACATTATGGCCAATCATGTGCTTTACCCAGGTTTCCTTATTATATGAATGGCATCTTTTATTTAAAGCAAAGAAATTAAAATATATTTTTTCTTAATATTAGGCCTATTCTTAATTTTTATTTAGTTGATAATTCAAGGTTTACAAAGCTAGGTTTTGTTAGCTGGGTTTGTGTCCTAATATATTTATCCATTAAATAGTCTTATATTAATATATTTGTGAATTAATGCATACATATGATGTGAAAACCTAACCTTTCAAACTCTAAATGCTATTGGTCAAAGTAGGGTCTATAAGGTGACAGATGTGATGTCATATTATAAGAAAACATGGGTAAACCACATGATCGGTAATAACATTTATGTTTGTACTTAAATTTGGGTGAGTTGTCAAATGTTGTAAAAATAAAATAATTTCAAATAAATATAAACATTGTATCATTTGAGTTTGTGTGAGTAAATAGTGATGTACGTATACATTGTTTAATGATTTACTATACTATCGTTAGTAAACTAAATGTAGGGCCTATTATATGGCAAGGGGTGTAGGTATCAACCCCCAAGTGAATGCTGTCATTTAGCCACAAAGATAGTGTGGATGACTTATAAAAATGATAGGGTACAAAAGATATTTTCCCAAACTAACGTGATCAATAGGCCCTATTTATAAAAGAAACAATTTAACGTATGAAGAATATACAATGAGGTCATATCCTTAAGTTAAGCCAAATGGTCATGTTTACTTAGAGTGAACTTAGAATTGGGAATTGTCTAAATGTTGTAAAAATAAAACAATCTCAAATATAGGCCTAGGTCTAACCATAGTATCAATCTATTTGCTGTTTCTTTTGTGAGTATAATGATATTGTTTGATTTTTGTGATTTGCTAACTTAAGTAAAATACACTGTATTATATTATGAGGTTCCTAAGTATTGTTGCCAAACATCGATGTTGAAAAATATATTTTGTTCTCAGGATTTAAAGAAGAAGGAAATAGGTCCAACTCATTCGCTTACCCACCTGTCAACATTCCAATCCAATTGGTCGATGCACAGACACATCATGTTGAAGGTAAGCCTAATGTGTTGTTAAGTTTTAAATAACTAAATATGAAAACAAAACATATGTGTCACTAAGGCAAGAGGCTGACTCGACTCAATAGTGCATGCACAGAACCTCCTAAATCAGCCAACATGTTGTGTTCAGCACCACTCAGATTTATGCCTCTATATATAAATATATATATAGAGAGAGAGAGCAATGGGCAAGGCAGGCTAGAAAATAATATTATATTTGTTTTTCAGCCTGATATTTTTAGGTTTATTGCAATGTGTCCATACAGCTTAAGGTTATTAATAAAATGAACTTCCACTTTGCTCTATCAGCCTAGTCGATTCCATTCTTGTCGAAATACGCCCAAGCTAATAAAGACTTATTAAAAAGTCTACAGGAAATAAGATTTTTTACATTTAACATGTACTTAAACAAGCTTACTAAGTATGGTTACAGGGTTGGATTGATTATGAGTAAATCTTAAGTTTAAGTGATCTATGATTTAAAAAGGAAAAGCAACAATCTTTTATGTTTAGCTTATTTTTTATTTAAATGTCTTTATTAAATTTATTATTGATAAATAATAATATAGATATATGAAATATATATATATATGAAACTTTCTGGATGATATGAAATATATATGAAACTTTCTGAATGACACCAGCTGTGAACTTATGTCCATTGTCGCTTTGCAAGATATGAGGTGCTCCAAAGTCTAAAAAATTTTTTTTGCAATTCCATTGCAACTTCAGCAGCATGATTTTTATTCAAAGGGTGAAGAACACAAAAGTTTCTTGAATGGTTTTGGTAGTTCATTAATCATTTATAATCTCTACAGGGTGTTGATTAAAGATCATTCTTATCAACTTGTCGACAAACATTTAAATCCTGTGTAGTGGTTGGTCGGTGTTGCTGGGACTTCTTCAAATTGCACATTTTACACAGTGATACAAAATCTCTCAAGCCAGTCTCAGGGATGTAAAATTTATTTTTTTAGTACAGACAACATTTTGTTTTTACCTCAGTGGCCTGTAGCACGACGATACTGAAGCAATACATCAAAAATAATACTTGACAGGAAGTAATACCACTAACAAGATCATCATTAGTTTGTTTTTTTCCAAAACTTTTTTTTTCACCAACTTCCATAGTATCATTGTATATTTCCTAGTCATTTCATACTGCTTGTTACTATTCTTGTCTGAATTTCTTGAATCTAAAATTTCACAAACAGCTTTTTGTATGTTAAAATGGTTCAAGTTTTTTAATTGCGTCACTTTTGTTACTATAATCTTTCATTTTCTCTTAATTTTACACTAAAAATAATGATTTCATTTTGAGAGCTGCTTACAGTACCATTGACCTTCACATTTTCGTTTTACCCCACAAACTATTTTCGAGTTCAGTAAACAGAGATGAATTTTAAAATGGTCTAAAATCTACACACATTACTCTTTGTCGGTTTGCTATAGATGATCACAAAATGAATGTTGATGTAGATCACATTCTTCCCCCTTCTATTATCAAAGATTTGATTCTGGATGGCTTACGATACCCCGTAGTTTTCCGAGGACTCATCTTTGACTGGGAAATGTTGAGCTGGAGTCCCCAGGCTTGGGTGGAACATCTTGGAGACATGAAATTACCATTCAGGCGAGGACAGAAGAAAGTTACAGAGGTAAGCGTGCTTCAGTGAGTCTGTAAATACATTATTTCTAGAAACTAATTGAACCCATGTTTTCTCGAATCCAAATCTTTGAAAACATGGTAGGCATATAAGTTTAACTTTTGTAATGATTCTCATTTGTTTCCCTTTATTTTTTCTGAGTTTAAATATATTTTATTTTGAGTATATAATTCCAGCCATCTACTAAAATATTTTTATTTAAACAACATTCTACACATCTCTGTATTCCTTGTTCTATGTTAACAACTATTTATTTAGTCCAGTACTTTTCTATGAAGTGTAGAATAGAACGCTCTAGAACCTTCTTATGATGGGTTAATATTCAGTGGAAACTTCGAGAGGGGCGTTTGAAACCTCCCTTGCTATGTTGCAAGATTATTATTATTAGCACCGCGTCTTACTACCCGTTTGGGTTATACGCACTTATGCTAATGTCTAATGGTAGGGTGATTGTGAGATGAAATGGAGGACTTACAGTTTAACGTGGAATCCGAACCACGGTGGAGGCCTGGCATTCCTCACATTCACAAGTTATGATTAATACACATATTGTCAGAGGTGAAGGAAGAGTTTGGCAATCAGATAAATCTGTGCCGGGACCGAGGATTGAGCCCCGGTCCCTCAGCACAGAAGTCTGACACCTTACCCCTAGACCACCAGGTCACCCATGTTGCAAGAGGCAATGGAAAAAGGAAGTCATATATCATCCTTTTCACTTGGCCAGTGGCCACACTCGGGTGCGGTCGCACACCGGCCACGCTCTGAGCGATGTTTGCTTCTGATTATTAAATTAAGGGGTGTAGGTAGTGAATTAGAGACTAATAAATTATGATAAAAAGGATCAGATATTTAGAAAGAATGTTTCATTAGCAACATTAATTTAATCATATCCAAAAATCCATAATTAATTTGGCCCAATCAAGGGGCAGAATAGTAACGCTAAATTTGCCACCTTCCATGGGGCAGGTTAGCAGGGCGAATTTTCGGTAACCTAACTTTTCAACATTATGTAGGGCAGGATAATGGGAGAAGTCACATAGTCTGGAATGGTGTAACAAACATCGTGCCTCACAATCTAGAATTTTCTTTCAAACTTTAAATCCAAATTTGTTCCTTCACCTCTGACAAGACGTGTATTAATCACAACTTGTGAATGAGAGGAATGCCAGGCCTCCACCGTGGTTCGGATCCCACGTATGATTGTGAGATGAAATGGAGGACTTACAGTTTAACGTGGAATCCGAACCACGGTGGAGGCCTGGCATTCCTCACATTCACAAGTTATGATTAATACACATATTGTCAGAGGTGAAGGAAGAGTTTGGCAATCAGATAAATCTGTGCCGGGACCGAGGATTGAGCCCCGGTCCCTCAGCACAGAAGTCTGACACCTTACCCCTAGACCACCAGGTCACCCATGTTGCAAGAGGCAATGGAAAAAGGAAGTCATATATCATCCTTTTCACTTGGCCAGTGGCCACACTCGGGTGCGGTCGCACACCGGCCACGCTCTGAGCGATGTTTGCTTCTGATTATTAAATTAAGGGGTGTAGGTAGTGAATTAGAGACTAATAAATTATGATAAAAAGGATCAGATATTTAGAAAGAATGTTTCATTAGCAACATTAATTTAATCATATCCAAAAATCCATAATTAATTTGGCCCAATCAAGGGGCAGAATAGTAACGCTAAATTTGCCACCTTCCATGGGGCAGGTTAGCAGGGCGAATTTTCGGTAACCTAACTTTTCAACATTATGTAGGGCAGGATAATGGGAGAAGTCACATAGTCTGGAATGGTGTAACAAACATCGTGCCTCACAATCTAGAATTTTCTTTCAAACTTTAAATCCAAATTTGTTCCTTCACCTCTGACAAGACGTGTATTAATCACAACTTGTGAATGAGAGGAATGCCAGGCCTCCACCGTGGTTCGGATCCCACGTTAAACTGTAGGTCCTCCATTTCATCTCACAATCATCCTACCATTACACATTAGCGTAAGTGCGTATAGCCTGTATGGGTAGTAAGACGCTGTGCTAATAATAATAATAAATCCAAATTTGAATTCTCAAATCTTTAAAAATGGAGCATTTTACTAAGAATGAAAAAAATAATTCAGGAACAGAAAATAAAACCTGGTTTAGTAGAATCATGTATAATACAGGATTTCTTGGTCAATATTTTTATGACAATGAATATTAATTTCTTTTTTATTATTTTGTTTGTACAATTTTGTGCTTTTAATTTTATAATTTTATTTTTTAGCTAAATGAAAAATAAATGTCATGTTTTCTAAATAATTTTAAGTCCATTTAATTGGTTCTACTGATTGCATAAATTTGTGATTTTATTTCAAGGCATTTGGATTTGAGATTTTTTTGCGATTCTTTTGATTCGGAAATCTTTAAAATATTAAAGGGTTCCAAAGATTTAAGTAACCAAAGTTTTGAATGTCCCATCTTTTGCTAAAACTTATACTTTCTAATCAAAAGACCTAATGAGGATGATAAACTTTAACTACACCAGAATTTCCCTGCAGAAAGGATGGGAAACCATTACCCTAATGTACCTAATCACGATCAAGTCTCGGCCTTTCAGGCCAACCACTATACAAACTTTGCCAGATGTAGCCTAGAGGTAATGGAGTGGTGTGCTGCTGGTTGCATAGTCACCACAGTGGGAGCGAGGCTGCAGCACCGAGCAGCTCACCTTGGCGGAGTTCTTTCAAGAAGACACCAGTGACAGCTGGCTGTACTTTGACTACAAGTACATGCATGAATGGTTCCAAGACCACCCAAATATACTCCGAGTAAGATTATGTTATAATCTCTCTAAGACTTGTCCTCTTCCATTAGAAGTCAACAATCTTGTTTTTATTCACTGCGTCTTAACTACCTATCTGGTTTATCTGCACTTTTAATTACACTAATGAGGAAGGTATATTTAAGAGGAAATATACTTATATATATATTTGTGTGGAGGCAGAACGAGAGACCATCTTGTAAAAACTTATTTTCAGTGCACCTGGCCAGGATCTGAACTCTGACCTTTTTGTAACTGCCTAACCAAACTAGACAAGCTTGATGTTTAGTTCACATGCCATCCAATAGAGGGTATGGCAAACTTTTCAAACCAAGCGACATATTATACATTGCATATTCCAATCTTTATAGAAAGAACCTCATAACTGCTTCTGTGACCGATTGAACTAAGGCTTCACACTTGCGATAGGAAAGACTATTGATGATGGGAAGATTGGGGATCGAATTCTGGTCATTGTACTGAAATGGTTTACACTCTCCCCCCCCACTTATCCTAAACTCAACTTTCTCCATCCCTAACACAGAATAATTAATATATATGTGGGGAATCCAAACGAATAGTAAGATGCAATGCTAAAAGAAAAATGAGCCTCATCTGACAGCTATAAAGGCTTTTAGATTTACTTTCACATATTCATAATGTCAAGTCATATAATCTGCTTGTAAACCTATTAACTAACATACATAATATGGTAAAATATTATCAATTTTGACTTTTTTTTTAGAGAAACTTATGAAAATGATACTGTTTTATACCCTACTTGGTACTGTGTCCCTACTCTGCATACATTTTTATGTTACATTAGCTATGAGTCACTGTAATAATATTAAGGTAATAATTTTAAAATAAAGATGACTTTATTGTTTTTAATTATAATTTAATAGATCCTTACTCGGATAGAAGCCCAGCTTACCTTTGTGAGGACTCACTGATCTTGAAAGTCGACTAAACACACAATAGTTACACAGTCATAAATCACTTTTCAAGCTCTTACTAGTACAGACAGCATCATCAAGCAGAGGATAAACCTGTTTTTAATTAATTATGCTGATTATGAGCCTGTGCTTATACAATTTTCTTGGTTTTTGTCATTTTTGAGACATTGGAAGGCATTTTTGAGTAATTTTTAAGTAGTTTTGCGGCATTTATGTTGGATAAGTATATTTTTAAATACTATTAAATTTTTATATATGTATAAATGCTAACAGTTAAGTCAGAATGAAAAGATAATGTAGACGATGAACTTTGTATCCTCTTTGCTTGTATGATTGTAAAATACACGTTCCTGGTGAGAGACTGCTACTGGGCTGGAAAGGGTTGCATTGCAGATATTTAAATCAATATTATTCCTAGCAGGATGAAAAAGTGTAGTTGTTAAAGAATTTTGATTGCATTTGACATTTGTAAGGTGCTTGTTTGATTTTGGTCGTATGCGTTTATAATAACAAGTTTTTGTTTATAATTTTAAGTCATTTTTTGAAAATTTGATATAATTCTATGTCATTTTTAGGTAGTCAAAATTTGGGCCCTGTTAGTCATAAAGTTGAGAAAAATAAAAGTTAAAAATATTGTAGGGATGCTCACATCTGGCGGACAAGACAATATTTGGGCCAGGGGACTTTTACTGCATTCTAGATTCTTGCTATACTCTTTAACCAAAATGAAGTATTGAATCTGACTTGACTGGATTCAGACATGTGAATTATTGTCAAAATTTAAACCGGATTTAAGAATAATTTGATAGAAAAAAAATTACCTTCTTATTAAAAATGTATGTTTTTTTGTTTTTTTTTGTATTTTTGTAATACTAACTATAATCAAAGAATCAGCTAACATAATTATCATTTAATTAAGAATATATTCTTATGTTATCATTTTTCCTCTGACAGGCACGTACACAGGGCGGCTGCATTTATTTATGAGACATGAAAGAGAACAAACTGTGTAGTTGCCTTCCCCTGGAAAAATGTAACTTTCAATTTAAATGTATTTGACCTTGAACCAAGACTTTTTTTTTATGTATTATACTAAAAATATTTAAGGGGTTCCAATATGTTGCATGAAATACAAAGGGATTCTGTTATCAGATTTAATTGGGGAACGCTGGGCTGTCACTCTCATGTTAGACTGGCCTGCTGATGATGCAAATATCGGGGTTTGGATCCTGATTGAGTGTACTGAGGTTTTTTTTCTTTCCTAGATGGTTTCCCTCTATCCTTTCACGAAAATGTGGGTAGATTACCTCTTAAATGTGTCCTTCCTGATCCATACCTCATTGGATTAATTATCGTATACCGAATGGGTACAACCTGAATATATATACCACATCTTATCATGATAGGAGTGATAGTAACTAACAGCTGGAAAAATTACCAGAGCTACTCTCATGTATCCATTCGCCAAACCACATTATCTGTAATACCATGTGTTGAGCTACTGTCACTTTTGGCAATCAAAACTTTCACAACAAACAATTTTTTTTAACCATTTTTATATCTTCTGATAGCTGTCATCTACAACCACTTCTATGGTGAACAGTTTCTTGGTAATATGGTATGATAAAAAAACATAGGTATACATTCAACATTCCAGCTAGTTTTTATCCACACATTTTGTATTTTGGCATGTTGTTATTTATTGTAAGCCTAACATTTTGGTAATTTTGTCATTGCAGGCCGTTACATGGGCTAACCTGGGGTTCCCAGAAAGGACAGGTAGTGAGTCCACCATGTGGATTGGCAGCTCTGGAGCTCACACACCTTGCCACATTGACACATATGGTTGCAACATTGTGGCACAGGTGATGGGCAGGTGAACCATCTATGAAAATTACTTATTCTCTTGTGGTTTTCCATAATTTCTTGGTTTTGGACTTCACTAAATATGGTTACTTTGAAATCAGAGCAGCCCGAAGAAATGGTAGTGTAATGTTTGTTGTCACAGTCTCTTCTAGTCTTCCATAAAAACTTTACCCTCACCAAAGATCATGTGGACAATGATGTCAGTATTGGCTTGTTTGGTTTGCTGGTGACAGAGTGGAAAAGGCTTAGAATTTCTTTCTTATCTACCGAGGTGGTTTTCCACCCTTCCTCATCCCTACCCCCATTAGTATGAATATAGGAATTGCCTGACAGGTATTTAGACACAAAGCACAGAAAGTAAATTTTTAAAAACTATTAATTTTGTGAAAAGTATTCATGCATAATCTACTCCTATGTTGCACTGTAAAAATAATATTTTGTATAACAGCGTCTTACTACCCATTTGGGTTATACGCTTGTGTACTAATTATGCTAATGAGCTACAGATGAGGAAGTTTGAATTTAGAGGAAGTGTACCCACATTTGTATGGAGAGAAAGAGTGAGAGTGTGAAACTATTTTTAAAAAAAATCTCAGTACACTCGACCGGGATCAAACCACAATCTCCCCAACATCGGCAGTCTATTCTATTGTGAGAGTAGCGCCTTAGACCATATGGCCATGGAAGTGAGTAAAAATATTCTTAAATTATGTTTAAATCATATAAGCAAGTAAAATATGTGAGTCTGTCTCAGTTCCAAGGAGAAGGTGATAGTTTTTGTTAGAATTTAGTTTCTTTAAGTTTGTATGATTACAAGAATTGTTAATGACTTAATCTAGGGGTGTTAATAATAATTGAGAGAATTCCTTAGGGAAAATGCACCATTATTGGCATAGTGAGAGAATGGAAGAAAATTCTTGTTAAAATCACATAAAGAAAACCACCTTCAGTTCACTTTTGCTATTTCTGACTAAGTTCAAAGTGGATCTAACACCTTAAACAACTGAAATTCTGAAAGATTTTTTTTTAATGTATTGGTAATACATGCTCTCTGTTTTTAAAATATTTTCTTCCAAATCTATGCAAATTAACTTGATTGCTATTCTCTCCTTTTGACCGTTGAAAATGAAAAAAAATAATGTTACTCTCCATCATCAAACTATTTTAAAAGATATTTTATTAGTAAAAACCTCTTTTCACTTTTTGAGGTATTTTGTTTTATTTGCAAGATGGTATAGGAAAGATGGATAGAAACATAAAAAAATGAACAAACACAATGTTGTTTTTACGATGAAAAGAAGAACAAAGCTTACACTTTACATTGCCGCCACTGAACAAAGAGGCAGCTATTACCTCTTTGTCCAATGGCAGCAATATAGAGTGTGAACTGTGTTTTTCTTTTCGTAGTCGTATTGTGTTTATTCCCTTTTATACGTTTCTATCCACCTTTCCTGTACCTTATGCCAAATATAAACATTTACATCATAAAGCTAAAAAAAGTTTTCCTTATAGAGATAATATTTTTTACTAGGGGTGTGTGAAGTCCACTTTTTCAATTCGAAGTGAAGTCGAAGCGAATATATGAGATATTCCCGAAGCCGAATTGAAGTTCGAATGTTTTAAAAAAAAGTTATGTTGGAGAAAAATATTATACTTTGCATAACGTTCTATGTAAAATTACTTTATTTAATTTAGTTAATATAATAAACAAAATGCTATATTCCAAACTCAATATATTTTGTCTTAAAATGATAAATTATGTTATTACAAATGTAATATTATTTCAGATTTTTTTACACTAACACTAATTTTTGATGGCAATAAACAGCAGGAAATTAAAAAAAACATAAATGTATGTGTGTTTTAACTTTGAATATTTTTTTTGGCGAAGCTTCATGATTCTTGAATCTGAAATTTTACTCTCGAATCGAAGTTGAAGCGAATGAATATTTGAAGTGAAGTCAAAGTTTTCGAAGCTTCGCACACCCCTAGTCTTTACTAGAAATATAACAAAACATATTTTATGATACTTTTATTTACTGACTCAGGAAGCAGTGGATATTGTTCCCTCCCTCAGCACCTGCAATGCTACCAACCCGAGTTCCGTACGAGGAGTCCAGTATCTACAGTAACAGAAACTTCTATAGTCCTGGACCAGATATGGCTGAGGGTGCGTGTCCTTTAATGTTTCACTACTCATAAGAGGTCTAGATTTCATAATATGGTTCTTTAATTCTAGGAGTGTGTTAAGTCCACTTTTTCGATTTGAAACAAAGTCGAATAGAATCAGATGAGATATTCCCGAAGCCAAGATGAAGTTTGAATATTTAAAAAAAATCTTTATTGTATAATTCTATAACTTTATGTGTTAAATATAATTTACAAAATGCAATATTCCAAATATAATTAATAAATTAATATTTTAAAATGATAAATTAAGTTATCACTAAATGTAATATATATTTTATTTAAGATTTTTTCATACTAACACTAATTTGTGTTGTATCTCTTCCAAATACACTAACAAAATTTTAAAAAAAAGCAAGCGAAAAGAGGTTTTCCTTAAATAGATATAGTAGGGACTATGTTCACATCCAGTGTTCCTTTCCTGTGTTTCTCGTTTTTGTTACAGTGTAGTTAAAAGTTTCATTGGACCGTTGATTATCTGGAAACAGGCTTTGTAAAAATGTATGCTTAGGCGTTATGAGAATGAGAGATATGACGTGTCTATATGCTTTAGTGGCCGAATGGCCACCGTAATGCTCACCGTAACATTTTTCGCGACCCACATGCTCATGAAAAATATAAAATTATTTCAAGAGAAAGGGTTTATAAATACAGATTTATATTTTATATAAAATAAAAACTTAATATCTTTCTTAACGTATAAAGAAAAAATAATTTATAAAAGAACTTGATTATTAAGTTATTTTATAAATTATTTTTGCTCTATACACTAAGAAAGATTTTTATACAAATTTACCTTGAACCTGCAAATGACTACTTTATTAGACAAGGAGAGAGTACTATTTCAGATGCGTTTGAACATAGTCGGGATTGCTCACGTTCGCTCCTCACTGCTGAGACACCTGGGACACCAAAAGAAAAATAATATATGAAGTGTTCAATCCCAATATTATTTAGCATAGCACCGCATCTTACTACCCGTTCGGGTTATACGCTCAATCCCAATATTGTCGGGACAGTATTGCGGCCCTCAAACCAACAAGATACAGAAACTTTGGCCTTTGGACCTTTAAGGGTTGATGTGAACAGGTAGTGAGACGCAGTGATAATTTAAAAAATACATATTGTGTCAGTGTGAGGCAGTACCTATGAGTGAGGCCAGGACCTATGTAATTAACTGTACGATTAAAATTATGTTTATATTTGAATTTTCCAAACTACGTAGTAATAGTCCTTAATCCCTCATGCCTCCATAAAATGTTTGATGTTTTATTTATTTCTCTGTGGTTTACAGCGAAATTTTGAATGAAATGTTATGTTCTGGGGAAATATTGGGTCCCTGAACATATTCTGCATCTCTGGGCTAAGGATTCTTTCCACTCTTGGTTGCAATAAATATGCCATACAACTCATTAATGCGAATAGTGACTTATTAAGCCCCGTCCAGACTTGAACAGAACAACAAACATGGAACATGTTCGCGACAAGTGTGGACGGTTTTCTGAACAGAACATTGTAACAAAATGTGTTAATTGTTCTGTTCGGCACCAATCCACCAGGTGTCGGTTTTTGCCCGTCGCATCAAAGGA
Organism: Timema genevievae; assembly: GCA_902155825.1. Classification (NCBI taxonomy): domain Eukaryota; kingdom Metazoa; phylum Arthropoda; class Insecta; order Phasmatodea; family Timematidae; genus Timema; species Timema genevievae. Next base: position 71,998 of record CABFWO010003799.1, read on the forward strand.
TGTTCGTGTTTGATCTTGTTCTAGTCTGGACACCTCTTCGAACATTTACGTGAACATTCCCACGAACATACAGTCATTGGTCGGAAAGCAGCGGAGTTACGCTTGTGTTTTGATTTAAAAAAAAAAGTAAGTCTACATATATCTTTTGGCGTGTGTATTTCTTAGTGGTTGTGTTAAATTAATAATAATAATTACTAACCCATTATTTTAGCATATTGTAGAAAAATGGAGTGGTCAAAAGAAGAGCAAATTAAGCTCAGAGAGCTCTATAAGTCACACCAGGTAATCTGGAATCCTAAAGATTTAGATCACTATAATAAAATAAAAAACAATATGTGTGGAGGAGATTGGGGCCGTGATAGACAGGGTTGGAAACAAGTGCAGTAAAAAATGGTAAGTATGTTAGCCGCCCTTAGAAAGGAAACAAAGAAAGGATAGCATTGGTACAGGAAAAGTTAAGAAATTATACACAAACTATTATTTATATATGTATATATAAATTTTTGTAGGTTTTATATTTGCTTGACCTCAGGGAGCAACATACGCCCTAGGTAGGGTACTTAGGGACAACTAGGGGAGGATCTTTTTTTAGCATCGCGTCTTACTACCCATTCAGATTATATGCCTATGTACACTAATGGGCTAAGGATGTGATAGGAATAATTTAGAGGAAGTGCATCCACATTTGCATGGAGACAGTAGGGAAACTATTTAGGAAAAATCCCTTCACTGCACCTGACTGGGATCTAACTCTGATCTCCCCATCCTCAGCATTCTAGTTTAACACTAGAGTGACGCCTTAGACCTTGCGGCCATCGAGACAGGTAGGGGTAGGGTTAAAGGCATCCCTTTTTACCTGATTTTTTGTTAATGATTCTGCACCTTTTTTACCTGTTGTTAATTTCCCAGTTGGCATACCTCGTTTTACTAATACGACTTAATAGACTGATTGTTACTAAATTTTTATTTCCATAAACTCTTTTTTCCCGCTAGTCTCACAGGCTAGCATTGATCTAGCCAGGTAAATGTTTGCCTGCACAAACACTTTGCGCTCACAATGTGGTCAGTTATAATAACTTTTGATGCAAAGGCTAGCATCCAACTTCTAGCAATAACTAAACCGCCCTTCAGGGCCAGTTGGTGTGTCTGTGTTACATTTAAGGTAGCTAAACTGAGGATGTTGGAAGCTTCACTTTGCCCTCAAGAAACCTTGAGTAATGATAACATATTCAAATAAAGAGGTGCTTTTCACACAGCAACAAGAATAACATGCTTGTGAAACCATATCATAACAATAATTGTTACTGTTACACTTGTGTCTTTTCAACTAAAATATCCCAAAAAATTAAAAGAATGATCAGTTAAAATGAAAGATGCTTTATGGAGGTATTGAAAACATTTAGCGTTGACATCTTTACTTAATGGAAGCGATAAGGGCTGATTTTTTTGTGTGTATGTCCTAAAATAGAACACAGTTAAGTTTTAAAACACTTTATTTTTTGACGAATGTTTGAAAAAAAGGGGGAAATCTCCTCCTAGTCACACTTTTTTTTTTCTCTCTTCTCTAATATTTCACATTTCTTTGCCTCTACCCTTGTTTTGCCAAGCCTCCTTATAAACCAACTTAATCATGCAACTGTTTTACACCTTAGCTAAGTTGCTAGTGTATCTTTCTTCTGAAATAAAGATCTTGGGTTCAATTCTTGTCACAGTCACACAATTTATAATAGCTGAAGGACTGGATGTTGTATATATTCGAGAGTAAAGTTAGATTGTACTGATATAATGAAGCGTTGTTTTTTGTTGTTTTTTAAAAGTGCACACTAAATAGCCTAATATACCCAGTAAAAATAAAATCTAGAATTGACACAAAATCGGTCTCCTGACCGTCAATTTATAACTGAAAGGCCCTAAAGATATTTTTTCAAGTATGCCAGGAATGGAACAAGCGTACTTCACTACCAACTCAACTAATGTGTTAGTTGTTTTATACAATGAATAATTAAACTAAAATTTAACATGCACCTTTTTATACGCATATATTGGTAGAAAACTTGAATAAATGAACCTAGATTTACATATTTCTTTCTCTAGAATCACATATCATCGGATATAGTCGAGAGCACCAAGCTTAGAGGCTGATCTTTGAGACACTGGTTCAAATCCTGGATGTACTACAATGTTTAGAATTCATATTGACTGTAACTGAGAATCATCTGGGTTCCTCTAGGGCTATAATTTAAGTGTTAAAGTATTCACTCCCATATCATTTGTTGTCTAAATCGTGATTCCCAACCAAGGTTCTGCGGAACACTGGGGTTCTGCAAGCTCGTGCTTTGTGTGGAGAAGTTGTAAAAGCTTTGCTTTTTATTTACCTGCCCATAAAGTTTGAATAATTTGGAAATATTTTAAGAGAACTCGTGTATTCAAAGTAGATTAAGAGAAAAGTACCTGTAATAATGTTAAAATTTAGGTTAGTAAGACTATTGACAAGCCGAGGACAGTAATTAATGGATAAAAATAGGCAATAAATACTCTGAAATATTTTATTTAAAAATATTAGTTTATTATTACTTACTAACTCTACTGGTGTACACATATATTTTGTAATTTACCCCTAACTTACTTTATGGCATTGGGAACTCCAAAGTTCACTGCCCCACTTACAAAAAAAAGTATGTCCCCTCTCCCTTTCTTGAGCTGGTTCTATCCATTTGGACCTAATGTGTATCAACAAAGGTAGAGGTGTTCCCTGTGATTTTACAAAATATTTTAAGGGTTCCTCAAAAAAAAAAAAAATTGGTAATCATTGGTATAGATGTAAAAAAAAAAATATTAATCTTTTACACAATTTTGTACTATCAAGAAAGCTTGTAAAAGATTAATAAATTAGTTTGGTTCTCTCTTTATGTTTTCAGAACTAACACAGGCTCGAGTAGTGACCTTGAATCCAGGGGACGTGCTGTTTGTACCTCATCATTGGTGGCACTATGTGGAGAACATCACCACTGCTATCAGTATCAACACTTGGATATCATTGGTTGGTAACTATGACATCTTTTAAGATGATTACAATCCATTGAGAATTTGTGATCCCTCAAATTTTTGCCACCCTCATTTCTCTCAAGAGTGTCCTGGTTTAACAATTATTCTGTTGGCTCAAAACAGGTCAGGATTGTCACCCTCGCCTACTATTAGTTGTCACTTGAACATGTATGTTTAATCTGGAACAAGGCTGTTTTGCTGACTCGATTGCTCCATATAAGTTTGCACCTTGAACAGATCTAACTTAAAGACACGCCAACATTCATTTTGTGAGACGGGTTTTTATGAACTTTTACTCAGCACATTAAAATTACTATCAAAACACATTTTTGAAGTAATAATACATTCGTGAAATAAAACCAAATATAATATTTTTGTGAAATTGACCCTTTTGCCTTTTAAATGCAAATTATCATCCATTTTGTTAATTTAAATGTGAATTAACACTAACAACGTTGTTGTTTACCTCTATCCTGAAATAGCCTGATAAATAAAGAGCAACAACCTTGCTAATACAAAAAGAATTTCTAAAAATAAAAAATCCCTAAATCAAAGATTATTAGTAAGAGAAGTGTTTTAACTGGCTACTTTCAGGGCCATATTATGTCCAAAGACAAATATTTAAGGAAGTAGAAGAAGCAAATGACACCATAGTTAAACTTGATTTATATCTTTTTACCTTCATGTCTTTGGTCTTCTATCTTACATCACTATTAAGTAACATTATTTTTGAGTGTGGTGGTTTAGTTTTGTTATTTGTAAAATTATTTAATAAAATAATAGGTGGATGAAAATTTAAAACTCCTTAAGTTTTACGTATTTTTGAAATAGAGCTCGAATATTCAAAAGATGGCTTTTACATATTATTTGATAAAGCTAAAAAAAATTATGTGTGGATTGTGAAACACCCACATTGACTGGCTTAGAAATTTTGAAATAATGCTTTCCTTGTACTTTGGTGATTGACATGTCTGCATGATAGTAAAAATATATCGGGTAAAAATAATTTGGTACAAGCTAGGTTGTTGACTACCGTGTATGCATGGTCTATATTGTGTTTAAGGAATATAATTTACAAAGATTATTAACTAATTTCTAACAATTAGGCCTTCATTCTGAAAATTGCAATTACATAGTAATAAAATATTATATAAGGCATTTTTTAATTGATGTTATTTAAATACTTGTGTTTATAGTAGGCCAAGGATAGTCGAAAACATAAAACCTTTTAGCTGTGATGTTTCTATCCATAGCAATATAATTGATTTGTTGTAATTTTCAGCTCCCTAGACTCCTTTCCCCTATTTTTTTTAAAAATTTTTATACCAAAATACAAGTTTATTTAATGAAATACAATAATTTGCCACAACTCAGGATCTAACCTTTTATTTAACAAAATACAACTCTTTATTTAATTAAATCCAATCCAACGTGCGGAAATCGTCGGCTACAAATGTATGATTTTTTTTATATTAAGATCACGAACTATCAAATAACGTAGCCACCTTCAACTCAGTAGTTGGCTTAATGCTGCCACTTGTACAATTATTATAATTATTGTAAGGGATTGCATATACGGGGGGGCGGGATCACACATTTGTAGCCGACGATTTCCGCATGTCCATCATAGATTCTGTCTTAAAATATGAATGAAGAATTACCTTGGGCACGGGACGATTCCTGGATAGTTCAGTGGTTAGAGCATTGGCGTACTAATCCAAAGGTCCAAGGTTCGGTTCCCGTTTCAGGTGTCATTTTTTAATTTTCAGAATATGATACAAACTTAGTGGTCTCCATGTTTTTCAGACCCATTTGGACAGCCATTGTCAGCTGGAGGAAGCTCTAGTAAAGCTATTCATTGCTCAGCTGTGTAAGGATCTGCCGAGCAACCATCAACAGGCTCTTCTCAACCCTTCTGAGGTAGGTAATAATACAGTGAAATTACCATTTCCAATAGGGCTAATACATCATCATCATCAACTGTTCCCTGCCTGTGGCTGGGTCGTTTTAGTAAAATGCCTCCATTTTACTCTATCCTTTCACCACTCTTCCTCCTTTAATTCCTTTCATTCTTTTCCTCTCACTTGAACACTTTCTGTTATCTGCTCCTCCCATCTCTTTCTTGGCCTCCCTTGCAGTCTTTTTCCCACATACTTCATTTCCAAAATTTTCTTTGGTATCCTCTCTTTTTCCATCCCCTAAGGCTAATACAAACACATTAATTCACCTGCTATTCTTTATTTTCCCATCAAAAATATTATTACAGTAGAACCTCGACTAACCACACCTTCACTAACAGTTCAGGTCCCTACCATCCGAGGGACACCCCAACGTTATGGTCGATGAACAGCTGTGGCGATGCATAATACCAAATTCATCATGATGTTAATTTTCTGTTGTATCTTTTTAATTTCTGTTTTGATTAAAGTTTATTTTATGTGCACTTTTAGCATTTTTACTGCACATAATGTTACAATCCATACTTTTATAAAGCTGCAGTACAATTCACAACCTTATTTGTGGAACAAAATCAATATTTATCAGGTAATGAGTTAATTATTCATTTAAGCTCATAAAAAAATTAGTATTTTCGACAGAATTTTCTGGAATGTGAGGGGATTTTGGCCCCAGATAGTCAAGGTCCTAATGTATTTTTTAATGCTAATATTCCCTAACACTTATATCCGGTCTCTGTTAATTTTGAATTTTATATTAGGGTTTTGTAGTCTACAAGTTGGTGACCTGACGTGTTCCCTCTACCCCCTTTTATATTTCCCTCTTAGCATCCTTTCCCAGTACAATGCTAACTTAGCTGGCTAGTACAAATAATTGGCTTTTAAATCACACTCACTATAATTTTGGGTTGCCATGCATGTGGAAAACAGGGAATTTTTGTGTTTGGGGGAGAAAAAAAAAAGGATTTCATACACACAAAAAAATTAAATCATTTAAATAAGGGACATTTAACTTTACTTTACATCCATTATTGTTTCCACCCTGGGGCCTGGGTCATTTTCCACTACAGGCCTGTCGTAGCTTCATAGGACATTTATCTGCAAGCTTTAATAAACAAAAATGCTGATCATCGGCTTACAATTATGATATATTGGCTGATTAGATTTAAGTGATCGAATTGATAATTGGTACTGACCCAACCCAAAAAAAGATTAAAATAAATAATGAAAGTATTTATTTAAATAACAAATAAATTGCAACAAAAAATCTTTAGAACAATGTGTGAAAAGTAGTAATGGCAGCTTTAGAGGGTTTGCCATTTTGGCTTGGAGTTAAATGTTTATTATTAAGAGTCAAGGTCACTATTTTTTTAAACGTTTTTCGAGCATTGCCTGTTGTAGAAATTATTTTAAACTATTTATGTACGTAACATTTGTTATATAGTATCTAAGGGTGTGATTATAACTGCACTACAAACAGAATTTAGCCTATTAAATATGAATTTCATTTTAAAATATGACTATTACTAAGAATGTGTGATTATATATGAAAAAAGTGCATTGAGCAAAAACATTTAGTGATAAATAAAATGATAGAATATTAGGAAAATGGTAGAGCACAAA